>PVKE010004249.1:0-66010 GCA_004027555.1 Craseonycteris thonglongyai
ATATTAGCCCTTTATCAGAGGCATTGTTTGCAAATATTTTCTCCCAGTTGGTTGGTTGCCTCTTTGCTTTGTTGATGGTTTCCTTTGCAGCGCAGAAGCTTTTTAGCTTAATAAGGTCCCATTTGTTTATTTGTGCTTTTACTTCCCTTGCCAATGAGGTCAGATTCATAAAGTCCTCCCTGAATTCCAGGTCCATAAGTTTAGTGCCAATGTTTTCTTCTATGCAATTGATTGTTTCCTTTCTTATTTGGAGGTCTTTAATCCATTTTGAGTTAATTTTGGTATATGGTGAGAGATACGCAGTACACATTCAGCCTTTTGCATGTGGTTTTCCAGTTTTCCCAGCACCATTTACTAAAGAGGCTTTCTTTTCCCCACAGTATATTTTTTGATCTTTTATCAAAAATAATCTGTCCATAAATTTGTGGGTTTATTTCTGGGTTTTCAATTCTATTCCATTGGTCCATGTGTCCAGGCATTTCTTAATGAAGATGTGATCCCTAAAAAAAAAAAAAGCCAGGGGAAGCTGGGATGGTTCAGTGGGTTAGGCGCTCACTTTGCAGCCCCGGGGACTGAGGATCAAATCCCAGCCCTGGCCCATGTGGACCCATATGCTGAACTGGGGAGTGCCCACAGTTCAGTTCTCATGGGGGCAAGACTCCGGCCCAGTTCCTGCCCTGTGCAGCCCTGCCCACCTGTGGAATAAAACTATGTGGAAAAACCAATGATGTGCAACTATGGAGACTGCTCTGGGCCCTCCCCCTTCTCTCTGTCTCTGACTCTGTATCCCTCTCTCTCTCTCTGTCAAAAACAATAAATAAATCTTAAAAAAAAAAGCCATCTTGTGAAGGGAGTTAGCCCAAGGAGAACATTCAAATGGTCGAATGGAAAGTCAGGAGACTCTGGATCTGCACACATCACCAAGTTATTGAATTCACCAACCTTGGACCTACTCTACTTTCAGACTTCTTGTGTGTGACATGTTAATCATTTTTATTAGGCCATTTGAGTTGGCTTTTCATTACCTGACACACAACGTATCCTAACTGATATAATTGTGGACTGAAAAAATGACCAGTAATTGAGGTGTCCATTCACCCTTCGTATATATATTATCTCACGCCATTATCATGTCCGTACTACAAAGAAGGCACTTTTGTCCATTTTACTGATGTGAAAACTAATATTCAGACAGACTGAATAACATTTTCAAGATTTAGGATTTGAACACAAATCTGCCAGACCCCTTCACTCAGGCATCTTCTTTCATTCCCCTTCCATAGCCTGACTGGTTAATAGCCATAATAATTAACTTACACTATTTTCTTGGGCCTTAACAAGAGTTGATTTCAGGGAGGCTTCTGCTTTAGCTCGTGATGGAGAGGAGAGCCTTTTATAGGTTTTGCTGAGTGTTTTATTATTTGCTTTCCTGATGACACTGCATGAACAGATGTGTGGGTTATTTAAAATGGGATCAGTCTCATCCTACAAAACTCTATCCCCAAAGAATCCTCCAGCGTGCCAAGCAGGCTCAGGATGAGTAACAAAGCTCCCAGTTTGTGGAACCACTCACTGTAAAGAGATGTGTGTTATAAAATTAATGAATCCTTCCAAGAAGTTGATAACAATGAACTAATAACCAATTCTGGACACGTACACATGGGTCTGAAGGGAGATGAAACCTCTATAAGTAGTGCCAGAGGAAAACATAATACTGTACTTCTTTTAATCTACCAGTTCACTTTGAAAGTATATGGCTCAAGCTTTCAAATTTGCCAAATTGAAAAGAACATTTGCAATCATTTGTTCAGATGCTTTGTCTGAAAGAGGAGACAACTATCCAAACAGGTGGAATTCTCCAAAAACACCACCTAAATATTTCATTTGCCATTCCCACGTAATGCACTGGTAGAGAGACATAGCCCTTGAAATGAGGCCAATAGTTTACTCAGGCTGGACTCCAAAATTACAGGAGATGAAAGGTTTTTTGACCAATCTTTAGCTCCCAAAGGAATATCATTCTTAATCTTAGAAATGTCATTTCCTAGGTGTATATAGATCTATAACAAGTAGCAACGTTTCTGAAATAAAAGGAGAGCATAATCTTAGACACAATTAGCACTAAAGGAAAGAAGCTGGCTGTCCATCAAAACAAGGCTCTGTCCTCACACAAAATAGATGTCTTGGGACACTGGCCTTCCACCCTTCATGTGCAGGCTATGCTTGGAAGGTCACCCTATGTAGACAGATGCTAAACTAACTCTTAATTAGGTCATTTAGTCAATACAGTGGAAAATTCAGTCCCAATGGTTATGTAATGCATGTAAACAATGTTTGTGACTTTTCATTTCCACATTAACAGTCTTTCAAGTCTGTTGTTCGATGTGACCAATAATTATGTGCAGACACAGGCATTGCTGATTACGTAACTCTAGAAATGGCATTAATTCACTCAGTATGTTTTACAAAATATTTCACTTTAGGTCCTTAAAATAAGGATTCTGGTTCATTACTGTGAGAATCAGAAAACTGTTTCTCTTTCTCACGTCAGCGGAACAACAATAAAAAAAAAAAGAGATTCCAGTATTTCATCTTCTGACTGAATTTCTGTGTTTTGCACAGGCATTCTAGTTATTTGGAGGAAGAAAAAAGATGTCTGGAAATAGAGGAAAATGAACCATCTCAATTGCTAAAGTTAAGCATTTTCTACCTGTTTGTCATAATACAACAATGCATTTTTAACTTTTTCATCCTAATTAAGAATTAATTTAAATCCATCTTTTTTGATAGCTCAATTTCTCCATTAGTCAACATAGACCTATAATATGATTGATGATTTTTATATTTTGGGAAAAGAGAATCTTCAAAATATTAAGTAGGCTTACCATGGCAGATTTTCTTAAACTATAGACATTTAAGGGAAATTTGAATCTCATTATTTTCAGCTAATCTTTAGCTCATAAGTTTTCACTAAATAATAAAGCTTCACTTTTAATTTTTTCACTAATGTAAGACCATGGGTTTTTCTTTTCTTTTCTTTTCTTTTAGATTATGTATGCTGTCTACTCAGAGGTATACAATCTATGTTTAACTAGCTTATTTTTAAATGATAAGCATCTCTTTATCCCTTTCATACAAGGTTCAAAAGCAAAGCTGAATGGCATTCAGATGACAGTTTCAAATTTTCCCTTATTACGAGTGTTGTTCCTGATGCCCAAAGCTTCTGCCCTCATACTTGCAGACTACAGAAATATAGAAATCCTTCATAATAGCTTACTGGGAAACCTAAAGAGGTTAATAATGCAGTGCCTATTCTTACAGGTGAATGAAGGCTTTCTTCTGGATAGAACAAAATTTTGCTATAAATGTAAATTCTAATATCTGTGGAGAAAGGAGAATAGAAGGCATTCTCTCTCTTTTTAAAAAAAATCATTTTCCACCAATTGGTAAAGAATAAGCAATCTTTTGGTTCAAAAAATTTGTAAAGAGGACAGTTTTCTGACTAGAGTTACAATTTGAGACATCTACATTCCATTTTCCTCCTCTAGTTAAAACTTTTTTGACCAACCTAAATCTGTTTTAGGAGAATAGTTTATACAGTATTAAAAAGTAGGAAGAGACAGCAAAAATTATCTCTCCAGCAGTTTTTTGTTTTTTGTTTTTTGTTTTTTTCATTACACTTCAAGTTTGAGAACCTTCTGCTATCTTTTTATTTCCCCATACCCCAACAAGCTGATGTAATATCAGAAGAGGGTTCAAAGGAACAAATGAAACATGTCTACTGCGACCAGCAGATCTTGGAACTTTCACTTCAAATTGAGTTTATTAATTCAAAGTATGCATTTTATACTTTGCAGGTGTGTGCTTCTTTCCAACTCAGCATGCTGTGTGGCTGCCTTGTTTCTTTCTCTTGAACATCCCCAGCCTATGGATATCTCTATTGAACATTCCATATTCTCTCAACTCCACTCCTTCCTTGAACCACCATGACAACTAGGTTTCTGAGCCGTCAGCTGCACTCAACTAGTTTTATGAAGCAGCTTCACTCAAGTGCAACCTGAGAGCACCACACCTCAAGCCTAAGCCGGAGCCCCACATCCCTTCCTTCCTGCCCACAACTGCCTGGGTGCCATTAAATAAGTACTTCTCGTGATGGTCAATTTTCTATGCTAATTCAGCTGACCAAGGGGTGCCCAGATTAAACGTTGTCTCTGAGTGTGTCTGTGGGGGTGTTTCTGGATGTGATCAGCATTTGAATTAGTGGACTCAGTAAAGTAGGTTGCCTTCTATAGAGTACATAGGCATCATGCAATCCATTATTGGCCTGAATAGAACAAAAGGCCATGGAGACAGGTGTTTATCTTTTTCTTGCCTCACTGTTGAGATGGAAATTCTGATGTCATCTACTCCTGCCTTCAAAAATGGGATTTCCATCACCAGCTCCCTTGGTTATCAAGTCTTCACACTTAGACTGGAATTACACCACTGGACTCCCCAAGTCTCTAGCTTGCATACAGCATACCATGGACCTTCTCAGCCTCCATAATTTTATGAGCCACTCTCTCGTATTTAATCTCCTTATATGTCCTATTGGTTCTGTTTCTCTGAAAAACCTTGACTAACACCTTTCCCTTTTTAGACAGTTTTGAGACATACTTCATAAGGCTTTCCAGAAGGTCCTGACAAGAGTGAATATGTCACCTGTAGCAGTGGCCAACTTAGTCACTCTCTTAGTTTCCTTCCTTCCCTATTCCATTTTCCAGGTTCCTCAGTTCTATTACCAGAACTCACTTCCCAAGTCATATACCTGCACCCAAGGTTTTGCTTTGAGGAAAACCCAGCCTAAGACAAGGTTGTCTAACCCATGGCCCATGGGCTGCGTGCAGCCCAGATGGCTTTGAATACAGCCCAAACATTATGAGATTTTTTTGCAACTTTTTTTCTTTAGATCATCAACTATTGTTAGTGTTAATGTATTTTATGTGTGGCCCAAGACAATTCTTCTCCTTCCAATGTGGCCCAGGGAAGCCAAAAAGTTAGATACCCCTGTTCAAGAGCATGACTACCATAACCATCATTTCCTTTGAATGTGAGCCTGCCATGAGCTAGTTACCTCACTCAGAAATCTGACAGTCCTAAATAAGAAAAAATGCACTGTGTGATTTAGTGAAGATGTGAGTAGGATTCAAACCCAGATCTGCTAGAGATGCCCAACATTACCTTCTATGCAGTACCATTCAGGACAACACTCTATAAGATATTGAGAACTTGGTATACCGGTAAGTAAAACATTACAGTTCAAAGTACTTTTAAGTTGTCCAGGAGCTTCCTAATACTGACAATAATTACTGTTATTTATTGAGGGCTTTCTATGTTCCAGGGCCTGTGCATCTTTATTATCTCCTTGCATCTTTACAACAAAAATGTAAAATAAGCCAGACCCAATTTCCTTGATTTTGTACCACAGTACCTGCCAAATAAATAGACACTCAGTACTTGTTTATTGAATTAAACTGACTAGAAATAAAGTTGAAAACCACATATCTATTCCATCTTCACACTTCCTTTCAGAAAAATGAAATGGACCTCATGCTCACAAATCTTCTGAAAATTTCCACTTTGTTCTTTACTGATATATTCTGATATCTCAAGAACAAAGAGAAGCATATTTTCAAACACAGGGTAGTAGTAGTTCAAAGGAGAAATGAAAATGTTGGATTCACTCAAGATTAGTATTGTGGAATTATGGAGTTATAGGGAACCTCAGGAGGTTATCTAGTTTATAGACTTGGCTTCAGGCAAAACTACAACAAAGCTATTGTGAACACATTTCTGTCTGTATCTACAGGTCAAATCTCATTATAACCCATGATATTTCCCATCCCCAAATGATAAAAAGATCCCTGTGATCCAACAATTGGTCAGTTTATTTTAAGTAGTGCTTGATAAGGCAAGATTTTAACAAAATACATTTTAGCAGGCCAGAAAATAAAACCTCAAACAGGAGGAGAGTTTCAAAAAGCTATATAAAGACCAAAGACTCTGGGAGTGTGGATTTGCATTGACATGTTACCAGTATTTTTTTGAAACTGCAAACCCTGGACTCTAAGAGAAATTATAAAACAAAAAAATTCTGAAACTATAAAATTTTATTATACCAACAAAATATATACCTATTTCTTATAGGTCAGGAGTAAATAATCATCATTACATGTACTTCTTCATTGGACTAATAAACATGGCCTTGTTTAAGAGCCCCTGGGAAAATGTACAATAAAACGTGAACAAGAAATGAAGAGAGCATAATCTCTTTGAGTATCTTCTAACCCAACAAGTGCATTTTTAATACACTTTTTCCATTATAAAGTGCAAAGATCATTTATGAAAATAGGATGATACCAACAGGGCTTAAAGTGGGTGCATCAGAACCCCATTACAATTTAGTTCATTACAAGATTTTTTTTTTTTTTTTTGCACGTGGCACAGGTTAAAACATCTCCTCTGAGACAACTCAACTTCATTCAGCAAAGCACACTATCAGGTTTACTCTCATTATCAGGTTTATTGAAACACAGAGTCAAGTATCTTCACTTACTACAAAATGAATGAGGATAAATGGACTTGATTAATAAAATAGCTAATTTATTAATTAATTAAACTTATTCTAAAACTACTGCTCTGTTGTCCATTGAGGATAAAGATGCTGATTTTGTGGAGGGTCAGCTGTACAGGAGTGGTAGAAATTAGCTTTTCCATAATGAATGAACACAAAACCAGCACATTAGTTTCCCTGTTCCTTTTCATGCCTGAGAACCACTAGCACTTTTAAGGACAACTCACTGTTATTTCCAAGGCATTGGTGTATCCAATGTCATACACTTCATGTGCCTTTTGCAGTGATCCCTCCTTGAGCCACGCCAAATTAATGACCAGTTATCCTGCTATTGGAAATCCCAAGGGCATGTGTCCTCCAGAAAATTAACCAAAGTTATTGTTCTTGTTGTTGTTTTAATTTTAAGAATTTTATTTGAGAGTCTTTCTAAAAAAATATGTGTTTCTGCCTTAATATATTAGTATGAAGTGCTATTATAGTATAGTATTAGTATTATAATGTAGTATAATATGGTACAGTATTAGTATTATATTGGTATTAGTATTATAGTATGTTAGAGCATATTAATATAGCCTAGAAGAATATGCTAACTATACATTTCTATATAGTGAGGTAAGTAATGTAAGCTACTGTAACAAACAAATTCTGAAGACTTAATACACTAACTGTTTCTTTTCACTAGTATGTCATCTAATTGGTGAATGGAGCAGGTAGGTTCCTAGCCTTTTTCAATCTTCACCATGCTTTTGTCAGCTCCAGCCAGTGGAAAGGGAAAGAGAAGGGGTGGGTGGGTAACGCCAGCTCCTTAGAAGCTTGAGTAGGAATACAACTCATCACTTCCATTGTCATTCCACTAGAGAGAACGAGTTTGTGACTGGTATAGCTAGAGGGCCATATTTAGGCGCAAAAAATTCAATCCCTAGCTGAACAGCCATTCTTTCCCTAAATTTTCATAATGTTGATGATACAAATGGATTTCACTAAGCAATTAGCTATCCCTCCCACGCTGTTCTAGAGCACACACTTGTTTGTTGGCTGGGTTCCAGAGTGGTGAAATTTGCTATATGGCTGAAAATACAAGATATCTGATGAAATGGCAGAGTCTCTCTCCTGAACATATGTGCTTGACTCATAGCCAAATTCATTGTCTAAAGTTCTTGTCCACCTGAGGAAAAATTTTAGCAGATATCTAAGTGCCTACTCTCCTTCCTACTTCCAGCGCCTTAACTATATGATGTAAAGTTATTAATATTGAAATTTGCAAGAAAAGTTGTTTATTCAGATGTGTGGTCTGATGTATACCTAGCCTGTTTAAGCTTTGTGGGGTTGTTTCCTGAATCTGTTATAGTTTTTAAGGTTGACAAAAGGCTGTGATTTAATATCTACAGATTCCATCTGTCAGAGAAAAAAAAAAGGTTATTCTGGTAAACTCTTTATTTACTTATACATTTGTGGACTACCTACTATGTACAAGATGCTGTGGTCAATGGTGGAACCCCAGGGCTATGTAAAACGCAGTTCATACTTCCCCAAATTTTTAAGTAATGTAAAGAAGAAATACAGTCCTCCCTAAATATTTTTGTTTTTTCTCTTTTCCCTAAAAGAAAAGAAACAATACAACAACAAACTACACATCTCCCAAATACTTATTTAGGAATCAAGTCCAGTAGAGGGCAGCACACACAAACATACCTCCACTAGCACCCCCCGCACCCCCAATAAATATAAGCAGATTGAACGAAGAGAAAGTGTTTTGCATAGTACCCAGTGCATGGTAGGTATGCAATTGATCTTAGAAAAGAATTGACATGGAGTGCCAAGGGAGAAAGCATTTACAAACAGGCAGCTGTGCCTTAAATAAAATTAGTATTCTAAAAGACAACAAGAACAACCTAATTTATTCCACATGTCTTAGTAATTGTTCCAAAAACACAATGTACATGGAATGTAGCAGAAAACCCACTTATAGTGAAAATGCTGTATAATTCGGCTCTATTATCATATTACTGTGTTTGATTTGTTTTCTGTGAACTCTGATACACCTATGAAAATTAGAAAATCAAGTGTAACATTTTTTTCATCAGTGAAAATAGAGATAGATGGAACCTAATTATTAAAACTGTCATGTACCTTAGTTACCCACATGCTTAGATAAATTGTCCAGTTCTTCTGCACATTTTAACTGTAAAAGAGAGCAAGAGATAAGCACTAACTCATTAACTCCCTATGAAATTGTTCAGTTTATGAATAAAAGGCTCTATAACAACAGAGCCTTCCTTGTAGGTACATGGGGTAGATTTGTAACTAGCATTTGCAAAAAAAAAAAAAAAAGTATGTACATTTGCTATTAATAAATGGAAACCAAAGTTTTTTCTCCTTTCAGTAAGTTTATACTCACAGGTAGTATATTGTATTGTAATTATGGTCTTCAAACCAGAGAATTGCTAAATTAGCACATCTAATGAAATCAATACGTTCTGGGGCACAAAGAACATTTTTGAGATCTGCAAGGAAAACTATTTAGCATAGCATAGACTGCCCTTTGTTTCCATAGAGTGCTGATTCATCACCTCTAAATAGAAACCTAATGATTGAACTTTTATTACTAAAAGTGTAAGGTACAATATTAACAAGTTTACTTATTCCTACTTAAACAGAAAGAATAAAAAATCCCTTTCATTTGAGAGTAACAAAGTTGTGTTAGCAACTTTAGTAGTAGAAATAGTTTCTTCCTCCTCTTTCCTCAATGAGGGCAAGTGATGTGAATAAATAAAAATTAGAAAGACAAAAATGATAAAAAGAGAAAAATAAGGCATTTTCAGGACCCCTGGGTCACACAAGATATTTTATCCTTCCTCCCACAAATGTTGCAGCCCATCAGATTCTCACCCTGACATTTGGTTTTAGTTCTTTTAATACTGTACTAGGTGTCAGAATAAACATTTGTCATGTTTTCAGATATATTTCTTTTTTAAAAATCAATATCTTTAAAGAGTATGTGTCAAAATGCTCCTACCCCTTTCCCACTTCGAACTTTCTCAAACATTAAAAAGTTTTCTTCTTCCAAAATCTTTTCCCCCCATTTCATCAATACTTGAAAATGAAAAAATAAAATAAAACTATTCAATCAAACTTTGTTAATAAAAGAAAAACAATGGTTCTCCATAGCTTGTTCTCTCTGCTAATCACAATTCCCAGAGGCATAATTCTTGCAAATATTTGTATTTTGGAAGAAAATGCCATCCAAAAGGCAACAGTCAGGTGAGGCCTGAGTTTAGCCAGAAGGACACATTAGCAACTAAATTCCTTTCTATGTTAGACAAGGAGAAAGTAAGTTAGAAGTGCTATACCAATAAAACTTCTGCTTAATAGGCTTTGTTAAATCATGGAGCCCACTGACTTTGAGTTCATGACAGGTCTTTAAGAAATGCATTTTCTCCAAAATAATTTAAGAAAAGGGTACATTTTCATTGGTCCCTGAGTTTTAAATGTTCTTATTTGTGTTGAAAATTTGGGGAAATTAAGTTCATTGCCTTCTCTGAGACTTACAAATTCTGTATCTGCCACCTTCCCTCCATAGTTCTAAGTTGGTCAATTCTAAAGATCTTCACATTATTGATTCTCAAGTTTTCTAATTTTTCACTGGAAGAACAGATCAATTCTACAGAGTCACCTGCCCTCTCCTTGCTTCCAGTTAGTGATAAAAAAATGCATGAGTAGCACTTTACCGTACACAAAGTACTCTGTTGTATGATCACTCTTAGAAGACATGGAAGTGCTGTGATGCAGGCAATGTTATCTCTGTCCAACAGGGAACTGTAAGACACACCAAACACACACTGACCTTGACTCTGGCCGTCATTAGGCATGTAACTAACTATATGCCTTGTGATTTTACTTGGCTGCTGTGTGTGTGTGTGTGTGTGTGTGTGTGTGTGAGAGAGAGAGAATCATATATATATATATTCTCTCTAATAGGCTTATAAAATCTTCAAAGATCACATCATATATTTTTATCACCCTCAGCTTTGGTACAATATGGAGTAAAAAAATAAATATTCAATAAGTACTTGAGAGAATGGAAGTAAAAATGAATGAATGCATGAAAGAAGAATGACTAATTAGGAAAGAAGTTGTTACAATTTATCCTAAGAACTCTAAATCCAGAGATTTTGAATGTTAAGAAATGTGGCTCCTTATCTAGGCTGAATCCCTGACTATTCATTTCCAGTCTTGAAAACTTTCACAATATGAAGTAGGGATAAAGCACAACCATTATCTTTTTACTCTGTTGGACTTTTCTCCCTCAACTTCAAGATATATATTAGGGCACTTCCCCACCCTACGGAAAGTCCTCCTTGCTTAAAGCCTTAAGAGCTTTCCATCCTTTGAATTTTGGTAGAATTTGTAGTCCAGGCAGCACTTCATCACTTTCTAGCTGCTTTTTTTTTTTTTTTGACAATCTTATATATTAATTTCAAACTGGCTTCTATTCCTTTTGGATGTCAGAGATTTTAGCATAGTAGCAGAGTCACATAATGGGCAACTATTAAATATTACTTAGGTGTGGTTTATTCATGCATGCATTCAGCAAGTATTGTCAATACCTACTCTGCCCTAGAAATTGTTATGAGCACAGAGACACAGAAGAAAACAAAACAAAGCCTTTGGTACTTACCTTCTGTGTTGTGGGAGACAGACATAAACACATAAGCAAATAACTAGTACCACAAATAGTAAGACGTGCTATGGGGAGAAGTACATATTCTTATATAACATAGAAGAGTGATCCATGGGAATGGTGACTATCATAAGATTTGACAGGGAAGTGCTTATTGATATGTTGATATTCGTGTAGTGATCTGAAGGAAGTATGGATATAAAACACGCAGATATTTGAGAGAAAAATATTCTAGGTTGAGGAAGCAAGTGCAAAGGCCCTCAGGCTTGGTCATGCTTAAAACATGTACAGTTGCTAGATTAGAGTAACTAAGAGTAAGTAGAGTGCTAACTAATGAAGCCAAATGTTGTGGGAACCACACTATAGGCCAAGCTTGTCCAACCAGCTGCCCCCAGGCTCTATGCAGCCCAGGACGGCTTTGAATGTAGCCCAACACAAATCCATAAACTTTCTTAAAATGTTATAAGATTGTTTTGCAATTTTTTTTTTTTTTAGCTCATCAGCTACTGTTAGTGTTAGTGTATTTTATGTGTGACCCAAGACAATTCTTCTTCCAATGTGGCCCAGGGGAGCCAAAAGGCTGGCCATCCGTGCTATAGGCCATGTGAGGACTTCGGTACTTATTCTGAGTGCACCATTAATGAGACTTGTGAAGGAGACCAGCATAATCTCTTTTAAATTCCATACAGCCATTCTGGTTGTTGAATGAGGATTACACTGTAAGTGAGCAATAATGGAAGATGAGAGATCGTTAGGGAGCTGCTGTGTTGCCCAGGAGGTAGGAAGACATGTCTGTATCTCAATGTTTTAAATGGGGAGCAATGGCATTAATTTCTGAATCAGACATGAACTGGAGAGCAAGAAAGGAGTCAGGAGGAGACTGAAGTTTTCAGTCTAAGAGACGAGTTAGCAAAAGGCTAACCTGGGGAATACTATGGAAGGAAGTGATTCAAGGAAGAAAACCCCTAGCAAAATCCTGCGCATGTTTTATTTTAGGTGCCTCTTAAACATCCAATTGCTCAGTAGAGAGGCCCAAATTATAACTACAAATATGAGAGTCAACAGTGTTTAATGTTATTTTAAGCCATGAAGCCTGGATGAGATCCCTTAGGGAATAAGTGTAACTAAATAAGAGAAGTAAGAAGACTAAGCCTCGAAGCCATTTTCATTTAGGTGTCTGAGTTGCAAACAAGTAAGACTAAGAAGGACAAGGAGGTAGAATTAAGAAAGACTGGTTTGTTCAAAGTTTATCAGAGGAAGTGTTTCAAGAGAGAACTGATTAGCTGAGTCAAGCCCTACTGAGAGATGGATCATGATGAGAACTTCAGATTAGATCAAGCAACCTGGAGGTCACTGATGACCTTGACAAAAGCATATTTGCTGGAGTGGTATGGAAGTAATCCATGTCTGCATGGGCTCAAGAGGTAATGGAAAGACTAGGCTGAAGTTGAGGAGAAGAGGTTTCTCGATATAGACTATAAATTTTAATGTATTTTTCTGCAGAGAAAACAAAGTGGAATGGTGTGTGTGTGGGTGTGTGTGTGTGTGTGAGTGTGCGCGCGCGCATGCGTGTGCGCAACGCACAGTCAAGGAGGACTTTTTAAAATATGGGAAATACTATAACTTGTTTCCTTGCTGATGGAAATGATCCTGTGGGGCAGGAAACACTGATGATCCCCAAAAAAGAATTATTACAACTTCTAAAACCCAATGGGATAGAGAATGTGAAGTATTTAGTTCTTTATGTAAACAGGGCAAAGGTCCCACCATTGGGCTATAAACATTTCCCCTCAGTTTTTTATTCTCATGTTGGTATTGGACTTCATAATTGCTTCCCATTTGTTTGGTATCCTTGATGGAATCAGGACCTTCCTTTTCATCCCCTTTGCTCCGTTTGTGCTTTCATTTTGTGTCATGTTCTCTAAAGCTTTGCTTTTCATAAGAAAGAAAGTCCCAAGGTGAAATATAGGCACAGGTTCTATGTCTGATGCTCACGCTGGCCTTACACTAATGAGGTTCTTACCACACTGTTGTCAATTTGAAAAAACTTTGCTTTGGGTCACCAATAAGATCAAGTAAGATTTTCCTTCTGTCTTTCTGTCTCTGTCTCTCTTCTTTTTGTCCAGAGAACCTAGTCTGGATAGAGAAAGAGTGTGCTTTCTGGTTTCCTGCCTGCTGGGGATGTGGCACACAGGGTCTACATTAGGAGGACAAATACCAAGGCAATACACAGACAGGAAGCGCATAAGCATTTTGCTCCTCTGCCAAAAGCTGTCCAAGTCTAAATCACCTCCTCTTCCAGGAAAAACTCTTGCTTTCTAAATATACTTCTATTATACTCCTAATTCTTATATTTCTTTTTCTAAACAGCATAACTTCTCCACGGATGATTTAGACCTTCAGTGGTGACTCTGGGAAATGGATGAAATGGATGAAATTGTTCACTAGAGAGACATCTTCAGAGAAAAAAAAAATGGAGAGAGAGAGAATATGATTGCTTAGTCCTAACTGGCACCAGTTTTTTGATTGGTAGGCAGAAAATACCAAATGAATTCTGAACCCAAAATTGCTTTTCTGAAAGATTATTTGGCCAAAGCTAATGAGCAATTTGAGAAACGTATGCAACAATAAACAAGACTTATTTCCCTAGTAAATCCTCTCATCCTTGTCCTCTTGCTGCCTCCCTGCATCCAGTTCTCCTGCTTCCCCCTTGCCCTTCTGTCCTCTCTTCCTTGCTTCTCTTAACTCCTTTTTCCTTCACCTTGTCCAGATGCCCTACTTTTCTCCAGTGATTCTCCTAAGACTCCAAAATGCCAATTACCTCTAAAGATCCATCTTCCTATGCACCAGGTATGCAGAAACTGTAAAACTTAAACCTTGAACCCAAGCTGAAATAAGAGCCTTAAAGGTTTCCCTAGACTCAGAGAAGACCAGCAACTATTTATAAAAGAATTTAGAATTGCTTTAGATGCATGAGACCCAAGGTTACCTGATTTATACAAAATTGCACACATGTTGGGCAGAACCTCCGAGACGAAATCTAGAATGGCAAAAGTTGATTGGAGAGATCCAGAAAGAGAGCCACAGGCTCTCTCTTTCCATAATAAACCTAAGGATCCTCTGTCCCTCCCCACAAAAGGCCAAAATATAGGCCAAAATTTCTATATAAACCGCACCTGGACATTTCCAATAAAATTGGTTGGACCATAATTCAATCATATCAACAGATAAAAGATGAAAGTTGAAACTACAGAATATTTTCAAGATATACTAGAAAATATCTTCAAACAACATTCAGGAGCTAACAAAGGAGCTGAGGTACTAGCAGCTCTTTAACCTCATTTTGTCATTGGAGTTAAACCTCATATTAGAGACTTACCTGCAAAACAGAAAATTAGAATGGGAAAGTCTCTTCCAACTACAGCTCCCAGCAGAGTATTTGGAAAGGTTAGAAACAAAAAACAGCCAGAAACCCAAACAAACTTATGGCTCTGCAGGTCGCACAGCTGGTGACCCACTTCCCAATGGATCACCCATTGACAAGGACACATGCTGACACAGTAAACAGAAGTGGCACTGAAAAAAAACATCGTCCCATCTTGCAAAATAGAAACCAAGACAAAGAAAAATCAGAAAGTGCACATCAATGAGGGTGCTCAAAAGAAGGAAACAGTACCCAATATCTTGCCTTATCCTTAAAGTGAAGATCAATTAATTCGAAATACTGATAGTCAACCTCACCTATTAAATATGAGGCTTACTATTTCTACATGAAACTGGCATCTTTCATCAACTTCTTCCTTGAAGTAAACACATCATACAGGTGGTAAGCATTTTAAATAGCCCATAGAATTCCCTATGTCCCAGGCCTGAACTGTAACCATTGGTCCCTTAACTGAAAAAATCACTTTCTCCCCTATGATACTACTCCAGCCATTTAATAAGGAGAGGCAGTGGCTTTGCTGGAGAATGCTTTGTACGTGTACTTTTAGACCATAATAATCATTGTTGTTTTGCCTTCTTCTGGGAAAGACAACAATCTACCTGAAGAGGTATGCTCAGGCGTTTACTGACATCCCGCTATTTTTCCCAGTTCCTCAATCAGGCTTAAAGGACCTAAATTTCCCTATAACTCAGTTCTAACATAATATGTAGATGACCTTTTTAGATCTGTGTTAAGTAAATAAGGAAGTCTGTAAAAATATATTCCATTATATTGATCACAGCCTTAGCAAAAAAAAAAAAAAAAAAGGTGGGGGGGTGATGGGGGGACAAAGATTTTGCCCAGTCTATTACTTAGGACAAACTTGTCCAACCTGTAACCCCGAGGGCCACATATGGCCCCGAATGGCTTTGAATGTGGCCCAACACAAATTCGCAAGCTTTTTAAAATATTATAAGATTTTTTTCTTTTTAGCTCATGAGCTCTTGTTAGTGTTAGTATATTTTATGTGTGGCCCAAGACAATTCTTCCAATGTGGCCTAGGAAAGCTAAAAGGTTTGACACCTGATTTAGGGCATGGCCTATTTAAGATATCATTATCCCATGATATATTAAAAAGCATCTTAACTTATTCCAAATCTCTTACAAAATGACAACTGAGAGCATTTTGTAGATAACAAGTGAATTGTTCTGATGGTGACACCTCTGTATGAATTGACTAAGACCCTCTTCTCTCAAAGCCCAACATGAGCAGGCCTTCTGAAACTTAGAGAAGGCTCTCCCACAGTCTCCTGCCCTATACACCCCTAACAGCACAAAGCCCTTTTGTCTATTTGCATGAGAGATCTAGACAAGCCCTTGAGATTTCAATTCAACTTCATGGGAACTACCAAAAACCACTCACTTACTGTAACCTCAGCCTTGATCCTGTTGCCGAAGCTCATCACCCCTGTCTTAAGGCAACAGAACCTCATAGTTACTCATGCAGGGCAAACAGTACTATCCTGTACTCAGGATAAACTTAGAACACACAACACTTTTAGCCAGCCCATTAACCTCTTAGGAGATTGTCATTCTCTCCCTCACCTTACTGTTCATTGTATCCATATCCTGAAAGCCACTCACTTGCCCCCACCAGAAGGGGAACCTTCTAAAGAACTTTTCAGGATCTCACTGAGATCTGTTACAGACTCCCATTGGAAATCCTGAGCTATTCTTTGTTAATGGAAAACTGAAACCAAAACTGGTAGTTATCAAGCAGGATATGACATCCTTACTTTAAGCTCAACTTTAGAATAAGTACAGTACCTGAGATAAAATCAGCCCAGGTGGCAGAAATTATTGAACTTCCTAGAGCTTATCAGCTAGCCAAAAACCAGAAAGTAAATAAATACACAGAGGGCAGGTATGGAGTAGTGCATGATTGGGGATACTTTGGAACACAATAACAATACCACCTCTTTTCTAGCTGAAATGGACAGCAGTCTAAACTCACTGGCACAAGTATTCATAGGCAATCATTCTGCTCTAGATTTCCTATTGACTTGCTATGATATAATTAGCATTGCAATTGCTATTACTTCTAGCTGTATTTGGATCAATAAAACAGACAAGATAGAACAGACTATATACTATACCTTATGGCCTATGGGATTTGTTCTCTTGGCCTAGTTTGGGCAGTTGGGGTTCCTTGTTCCAAAGCATCTTTCAAGGATTACTGATTGCTATTGTTTTTTGTCCTAGTGATCATTATGCTATACCACTGCATTCTATGCAGTCTTAAATGTTTCTATATAGCTGTTCCTTCTTCGGATGATTGCCATGCTGATAAAACACCAAAATAGTCAAGAAAAATCTCATAACATTACTGCCTATGGAGACAACTAGACAATCCTCAAGATGGAAAGATAAATATCTAGACTTCCATGAGTCATTCAACATCTCACAATCAAGAGAATGACCAAAAGCATGACTAAAGAGAATAAATAGACAATGGCCAGATCATATATGATAACAGAATTCTGATTGTAACTTTTGAAAAACTAGACCAGGAAGTCAAACTAAAACCCCTGCAGCTATTGGTCTGGAACAGTCAGGACTTGGTCAGTGACTACTGGCTTCCCTATTTTTTGTCCCCTCTTCTGACACAAGGCCAACAAAAGGAAACCAAACACGCTTTGCAAAACATTTACATAAGATGCCACTTCTAGGCTAGCCTGCCTCCAGCTTTCCCATGCCAACAACTTCCAATCAGAGCATAACTGACATCATCTCCTTTTTGAACCATCAAGGTTTCCCAACATTCTTCCTGGTTTTGAGTCTGCCAAACACAAGTGATGGTAACTTACTCTCTTGCTATAGCAAGCTGTGAAAAATAGCCTCTGCGTGTTCGCATTTGGGTGATCTTTATTTACACACAGGAAATAGAAGACAGGGACAGACCTTGACCGAAATCCGAGAGAAGAAGCTATGATTTGATTAAGAGGGTTATTAGAAATCAAGGTTTGTCCCTGGATCTCTGATCTCTCAAAACAAATGCATTCCAATGGGCCTGTGTTCAGGTTCTTTAAGGGAAAAACCTATTCTATGTTACATCTTTTAATTAAAAAGTAAAGTCCAATATCAAGTTGTCTTAAGCAATATACAAGTTATCAAATGGTGTCTTTATAGGCAACATCCCAGTGAAAATGATGGTTTATTTCATTGGTGGCTATTATGATGCTGGTGCCTAAAATTACATGAAAGTTTTATTTTTATTGTCTAGAAAGGTGATAAATCATATTTCATTTGGGACTGGAGTATAATTTACAGCTTATGTATTTTTATATTACCTGTTGGTATGCTAAAAGAAGAAGGTTTAGACAGATAAATAAACCATACAAATTGTTCAAAATGAAAGTCTTCACTTAGGAGAACATACTAAAACAATTGGCAGATGTAAGCTCTCAGATATGCAGGTTCTTTAAAAACAGTGCTTGTATGGGGAGATGTGCTTATATATAGTGTTCTGAAATTTTTTTTTTTCAAAAATGGCCATTATTTGATATTCCTACAACTGAATTACAACTTGATATTTGCCTTACAAAAAGAAAAAACGCAATCCTAATTTTTGTTTATTTATTTTTGTTGTAGACAAGTTTATCTAGAATAGGAGAAACCATGAAACAATTTTGATACCTTGGTCTGTCTGCTGATGAACAAAAGGAGGAACACTCTGCAATGATTTAGGGCTCCCAAGTCAAGTAGCCATCAACATGAACTCTTCCAAAACAGACAATGGAGAGATAGGCCTGCTGATCTGGGGAAATGGTTGGTATGATCTATATTTAGATAATGCCAGGTATTATCTGAAATGAATATTTTAAAAGTGGGATAAATGTATAAGCCACTCCTTTCATGAGTATAGCATGTGGGGAAGCTGGGATGGCTCAGCGGGTTAAGCGCTCACTTTGAAGCCCCGGGGACCAAGGATTGAATCCCGGCCCCGGCCCATGCGGACCCACATGCTGAACTGGGGTGTGCCTCCAGTTCAGTTCTTGCCGGGGCCTATGTGGGAGGCTACCAGCCCAGTTCCTGCCCTGTGCAGCCCTGTGCCCACCTGTGGAGTGAAACTATATGGAAAACTAATGTCAAGTATGGAGACTGCTCTGGGCCCTCTCCCTTCTCTCTGTCTCTCTCTGTCTCTGTTTCTCTCTGTCAAAAATCAATAAAATAATTCTTTAAAAAAAAAAAAGAATATAGCATGTAAGACAGCTGGACCTTGGGAATAACTTGTAGGAATACAAGAGCAACATATTAATACAGGCCCCCCAAACTGCAGCTGGTAACCAATAAAGGTTTTGGCAGAATCGATATCTACAGTCAGAAAAATCTCTTGTTAAACCTTTGATCTCCCAGCAACAGGAAGGATAAAGGTTCAACTCACCTGCAAGTCTCCAAGGCTGAATTCTATGTTAGGAAATTCAATAGAAATGATTCAGGGATTCCCTTGCTATCCCTTCTGCCTGACAATAAAAAACTGCTAGTATCAACCCAGTCATACACCTTCAGCCTGAGGACCTTTCTTCAAGAATATTAGGTTCTTTCATAATATATTCGGGCATTTTTCTAACCCATCACATGGTGGCTTAAGTATTGTTGGGTGGCAAGTTTCTCCTCTAAGTCTGCTAATCCATGCTTTTAGTGAAATCACACAGAATATCCTCATTACCTACTCAGAATAATGATTACACTTCAGAGAATTTTCACATATATCGGTCATTGGCTTTGAAAATGTGTTCTGAAAGCCACCTGGGTATGAGCAAATGAAGGTTTAATGGATCCCACATCAGACCCTACTAAGTCAGACTCTCTGGGAATGGGATCATATAGTTTGCATATTAACAAGCGTACCATGTGAATCTTGTGCATAGATGTTTAAGGAACATTGTCTGCAATCTTCAAGCCACTCCTGGAGAGAAGTAAACCAGGGATTTTGTCTCACTTGTTCCCAGTAACAAATAGGTATTTATTAAATAACTGAGTGACTGAATTATTAAGTAATAGAAATTATTTGAAGTATGATGTATATAACTGTTAAACATCATTTTTCTGTCTTAAATCTTTACTATATGGGTGTATATACAGATATATAAAGTCTGTCCAGAAAAAATCCCGCCATTGTCAATATAACAAAAATGGCTAACTGGCTGGATATTTTCTGGACAGCCCTTGTATAATCTTATATTTTATGAACAATTTAATTTTGTATCAGACTTGCCTGGAGTGACTGTTAGAAATTAAGATTCCCTAGCCTCACTCCAGAACTACGCTCCCTGTTCCTATTAATACAGCAATGGGGCTTTATTCAGAACTCTGGACAGCAGACACCTTACGCTATTGACAGAATGGTCAAAAGAATGATGCCAATTAAACAAAACATGATTTAATGCTTTACCACAAAAACCTAAAATAGAAGGTTTTGTTATCCATGCTTTGATATGGAAAAATATAAGGTAAAGAAGATGAATCATTTTCTCACAACCCAGTAAGAAGGACATTCATTAGTTAACAGTGCTTCTAGCACAATGGCAAAGGAGCTGAAATAACATGCATTCGCCAAATCTTAAATGTTGAGATTAAAGGAGGAGAATTTGCAAAACTGGTATGCCATAGAATGTTTTTTTCCCAACAAACCAAGTATTTAGTGACATTTCTTAAGTACTTTAAAAGTTAAATAGTAATACTGAACTGAGATATCACGGCAAAGCAACAATACAGTAAAAGCTTCAAGACAATGCCTCATTATCAAATTACTGGCCTAAAAATATCAACTCTAAATTCAATGGTGGAAAGTAGACCACAGTTGCAATAAACTGAGAGTGTATTTGAGAAAAGGGATTCAGGCTGGACTTTGGAGGGACATAAGATTAATAATTCAAATGGAGTAAACATGGTATTCTTTTCATCTGTTTATTCAACATTTACTATATTATCTTGTATGTGCCAAAAATTATATTAATTAACAAGTGACTGTTTTCCCAATATTCTATCCTTTTGGAAAATAACTCTCTCTCATTTCCTGTAGTTTTATTGAGTTGGACCACATCAGCCCATCTCAAGAGTAGTTACATGACTCAAGCATGGGAATTAAGTCCTTCATTCCCTTGACCACAATGGGATAAGAACGGAATGCAAGATGAACTGATCAGAGTCTTTTCTGAAAGCATTTGTTCAATAAATTTAAAAATACTAACTTTACCACCACAAGCTCTAAATTCCAGGTATGCAGCAGCTGCGTGTGGCCATCTTCTCTGGCTATATGATGAAGTGAAGGGGGAAGGGGTCTTTTATGAGAGAAAATGCCGTTCAGATGCAATCTGCATGAGAGCAGTGAGTAAAAGAGGGAGTACTATAAAAATCATTTCATTACCTGAACTTGGGCCTGCCTGCATCCTGCACCTTTTCAATACTCTAGGCCAGGGGTCTCCAAACTACGACCCGCGGGCCGCATCCGGCCCCCGAGGCCCTCTCATCTGGCCCATGGAGACCTTTTTCTCTGAATAAAATAATATTAAATAAATAATTAAAAACAACATCTATGTTTTGATTATTTTTTATTTGGACCTCGAGTGTGTAGTCGGCCCCCAAACTGCTGTTTGATAGTTAATGCAGCTGAAAAGTTTGGAGAACCCCTACCTAGGCAATGAATTTCTGTCCATGTTTAAGCTTGTCTGAATCAGTTTCTTTTCATTTGTAGTCAAAGGATAGTCCAACAAGTAAAGCAGTGATTCAGAATGAAAAATATTCACTGCCATCAAGAAGCTTATAGGGGAAGCCAGGATGGCTCAGCAGGTTAAGTGCTTGCTTTATAGTCCCACGGAAAGAGGATTGAATCCCAGACCTGGTCTGTGTGGACCCATGTGCTGAACTGGGGTGTGTTTCCCATGCAGGAGGCCCCCAGTTCAGTTCTTGCCCCCTGGTTTGGGCCCTGGCTCGAGGGGGTGTGCCTCCCATGTGGGAAGCCCCCAGCCCAGCTCCTGCCCTGCGCAGCCCCCGCCCACCTGCGTGGAATAAAACCATGTTGAACACTGATGGCGTACAACTATGGAGACTACTCTGGACCCTCCCCCTTCTCTCTGTCCCTCTCTGTCTCTGTCAAAAACAATAAAAATAAATCTTAAAAAAAAAAGAAGCTTATAATTAGACAAGCTTATAGTTAGAAGCTTATAGTTAAGCAAGAATATTAATAAGTATAATGCAGTGTGATAAATGTCATAATTAATGTAAGCACTGGATGCTATGCTATCATGAAAAGTATCACCTCAATCTTTCTAGAGTTAAAAGTATCAAACTTCTGCCATGCAAGGCATCACTTTGGATTTATTAGCCTTTAACCATTTCAGCTAAACTTTATTTTTTATTATAATTGAAAATGATCATTTAAAACAATCAATAAAAATTATTTTCTAAATACATAGCATGTAAGTATAAAACGTAGTACAAAAACCACCAAAAAGATTTGCACACATCTTTCTTCATTTTCTTGACTTACTAATAAAGTTATAATTTACAATGAATTTGTAAATAAGACCTTTCTTTACTAGGGAAACTTCCTGAAATTCACTAACAAACTCAAAAGGACTATTTACATTATCTTAAAATCTTTTATTCTCTAGTTAAGTAGAAAATATCCAATTCAATGATGATCTTAAGGTCCAGATTCCCTCTGGAGTGAGAGAAATATTCATAGAAAATTGTACTGATTTGTTTTTAGCCTCAAGGGAGTACACTTAAGGACAGAGGCTGCCCAAAATGAGAAAGGGGAAGAACCTGGAAGAAGAGAACTCTACATGTATAGTCAGCCACTAACTACAGTAAGGTTATGTTAACTACAGTAATGGATAGAAGGTCAGTCACCCATTTTTAGTCAACAAATTAAGTTGACTTCAAGTTAGAGTCCTGGCAGGGAAAAGAAGTGAATTTTGTATAGAACAGCCAAATGCAAGGAGCACCAAGATTTGGTAGGCTTCGTCATAATTCAGAGCAAAAGAAAAAGTTCTAGCTCCAAGAAAATATAGGAAAGTCAGTGTGAATCCATAGATCAGGGGTGTCCAAATTTTTGGCTTTCTTGGGCCACATTGGAAAAAGAGTTTTTTTGGGTCACACAAAAAATACACTGACACTAATGAGATGAAAAAATTTTTTTGCAAAAGAAGTCTCATAAAAGAAGTCTCTTCTTTTTGCAAAAGAAGTCTTAATGTTTTAAGAAAGTTTACAAATTTGTGTTGGGCTGCATTCAAAGCCATCCTGGGCCATTGGTGTGGCCTGTGGGCCATGGATTAGACAAGCTTGGCATAGATCTCAGAGTAAAGGATGCTTGCTGAGATGTAGAAGGAAGGCAGGCTTCAGAAATACAAGGGTAACTCACAGTATGTATAATCTAAGTAAAAATATGTTCCATGCAACAGTTGAGATAATCTTCTATGTAGAGAAAAGAAGAGGGAAAACAACATCTTAAGATTATTTTCTGTTTGCGCTAATTCCATGATTTTATGAAGACTGAATCTTGGTGAGCTGAATTTAAGAGAACCTAGACCTACGTGATGCCTGACAGCATTAACCCATTTCAGCCAAACTGAACTTGCCTTACCAATTAAGCAAACTCTGGAAGCAGCACTCTAGTACTAATGCTCTTCCTGCAGAAGGAAAGGGGGAAAAAAAGCAGAGGGAAAAAAAAATTCTTTTTATTTATAGGGCATTAGGACTGTCCTGAAAGAAAAAAAAAAGTCCAGCCACAAATGCCTCTATTTTTCATATTGCATGTTTGGATACTTTCTGGACAGCCACTGTATAAGTAGCCTGTTTTAAAAGAGGGTGTAAAGGAAACTGAACAGTAGACAGTAAACTCCTTCAGGATGGGCACTCTGTCATCTCCATCTCTGTATTTCTGCCAATACCTCTCTCCTAGCTCTGCACATAGAAGACAATTAATATGAATCTAATAAATGTAGGTGGATTAATTAGTATTCATCAAGATAAACAAAGCCAAGAGGCAATCATTCGCTTGTTCTAAATGAACAGGGCCCCTGGTAGCCAAATCTATCCAGAAGAATATCCGGGCCTGGCATAATCCTTGCCTCATAGTAGATGCTCTAAATAACTGACATATGAATGAATGCAGTGGATTCAATTTGCTAGACTGTGTCTTCGATGCTCATTCATTTATACCTCCAAATCACCAACCATTAACCCAGGCAGAATGGCAGAAAGGCCAGCTTCTTTTTGCCCTGCTCTCAGAGTTTTGACAATGTTATATGAGCTTTGGATGCAGAAGTCAGAAAATCTTCCTTCTCTAAGGAAAAATCCCCCAATTATGAAAATAGTTTCTTCAAGCTCCCCAAATGAATTCAAAGAGACATAGATATCTCTTGAGGAAGAAATAGCTTTTCTCTACTTGCTTTTATTTAAATGCTGTGCCTTAGTTTGTGACTGTGGTTTATTTGCAGAAGAGTTTCCACGTGCAGGCTTGCTGCCTGCATCCGTGCCCAGCTCCAGAAGATCGCATACCTCTGAATCAAAGGATCAAAAGCCACGGTTATATTTTATTTCCCTCTACTTCGCTATGCTTGATGGGAAAGGAAAGATGCAAAATATTTTTCAAGCAACTGATCTTCGGTTTTCTCCCAATGGCCCTTTAAGTGTGGAATTCCGGGGTCGGATCAGGCAACCACTTCCATTATGGGTGGGGAAGCACACGTACACATGGGATGCAATTTAGTCCCATTCCTATGCTTAATCTGAAATTTTTCTTCAAAGCAGGCAGTGAAGCTAAGTGACACTTCAGAGTCCCCTGTCATTCCTAAGAGAATGAAATCTCCTATAAATGACTATGATTAAGCCACCCTGATCCTGATATCCCGCGTGTTTACTAGAAGAGTGTCAGCATCACACCATCAACTGCCATCAGGGAAGAAATGTCAGCCTGGACCACCAGGCCAGAGAGGCTTCATCCTCAAAGTGTCTATTAAGAACAGACATATTAATAATTTCCTTTGAGGGGGGTGTGCAAATATGGTGACAAAAGCACCCAAAGAGAAGATTGAAATTGCCGGGAGCAGCCTGAAGTCAAAGGAAGGCTTATGTGAGTGTATTTCTTCTCAGCAGCACCATCCCTCATTAAAATGTAACAGAATTCCTGGACCGTTTTTGTTTGAGAATACGAGAAAAGCTCTGGCTTTCTTCCAGAAGTGTATGCAGATACAAGTAACGCATGCTTCAGGCTGCCTACGAGGCTCCATGGAGCCTATTCATGGACTCTCTAGGGGGTCCTTGCACTCCAGGTTAAAAAATCTTACTCCAAACTTCGTGCTTTTTTGGCTTTTGCTTTTTTCTTTCTTTTTTTCTGTACCTCCTTGCATTAGTCAAACTAGGGGAAATATATGTAGAAAACAATAGGAAAGACAAGAATCAGGAAACTCTGGGCCCTGTCAGATGTTAAAAAGAAAGTCTTATGCCTTCAAATACCTGAACCAAATTCTTGATTTGGTAGCAAAGGTAGAAGGGCCTTCATGGGCAATGTGGTCCCTTCGTTCACTCAGTATGTTCTTGCTGAGCACCTCTCAGACACCAGCCCGATACAGGCATCGTCATTAGGGTGAGAGATGGAAGATGCTCTGCTGGTCTATAAGGAGCCAATCAAAATACAGACCGTAATGCACTATAATACAATAGGACAAATGTTAATATGGATGTTGAGGTGCGTGCTGTATGGGAGTAAGAAGGGCTGGGGGTTGTCAGGAATGGCTGGACGGCAGCAAGGAAGTTCACAGAGAAGACAAGGCAAGGGCTGGGTCACGCATTCATGACCCAAAGGAGCAGGCACAGAGGCTGGGGGGCTGCAGCAGCATGTGCAGCGGCACGGAGGTGAGAAAGGAGAGGTCAGAGGGCAAGCTGAGTTGGGTCAGCAGGCCGCATGCTCGCTTTGCAGCCCCAGGGACTGAGGATCGAATCCCAGCCCAGGCCCGTGTAAACCCACGTGCTGAACTGGAGTGTGCTTTCCATGCGGGAGGCCCCCAGCCTGGTTCCCACCCTGTGTGGCCTCTGCCCACCTGTGTGGAACGAAACCATGTTGATAAACTGATGACATACAACTATGGAGACTGCTCTGGGCCCTCTTCCTTCTCTGTCTCTCTCTGTCTCTGTCTCTGTCTCTTTCTGTCTCTGTCTCTGTCAAAAACTATAAAAGGAATCTTAAAAAAAAAAAGAAAAGAAAATGTCAGAAGGGCAAGTAATGGTAGGGCTGGAAGAGGAAGTGGTCAAGGGAAGAATGGAGAAGTACGCAGGTTATTTCTTGGAGAGCGTTGGAGAGCAAGCTCAAAATCTCAGATCCTACTGAAGGAAAAGAAGAGCAAGTAAGAGACTTAAAATGAGACATGTCATCCAGTTAGCATTTCAGAAAGGTCATTTGTAAATGCCAAAACAAAAAGTTAATCATTGGGTTGCAAAAGAAATCTAAAGCTTCAGAGAAGAGGTGTCAGTCATTTCAACTCTAGATGATTCCAAAACAAATAGCAACCAGAGCATTCAGACACCACTCCTCCCAAGGACTCTAAACTTTCTACAGATAGGCTGCAAGTTCTTCTAAATACAGAACATAATGACCACCTCTCCAATAAATATAAAAAATGTATTTATTCCTATAAATATATTTACTTTTACTGTATTCTTTGAAATATAGTGTATTAGCTTTCTACTGTTGCTGTAATGAATTACCACAAAGTTAGTGGCTTAAACAGCTCAAATTTATTATTTTACAGTAGGTCACAAGTTCAACACCTCTCACTAAGCTATAATCAAGGTGCCATCAAGGCTGCATTTCTTTCTTTCTTTCTTTCTTTTTTGACAGACAAAGAAACAGAGATAGAGAGAAGGGGGAGGGCCCAGAGCAGTCTCCATAGTTGACAGCATTAGTTTTCCATATAGTTTCACTCGACAGGTGGGTGCGGGGCTGCGCAGGGCAGGAACTGGGCCGGGAGCCTCCCGCATAGGCTCCAACAAGAACTGAACTGGCGGCACAGCCCAGTCCAGCCTATGGGTCCACATGGGCCAGGGCTGGGATTCAATCCTCAGTCTCTGGGGGCTGCAAAGCAAGAGCCCAACCCGCTGAGCCATCCCAGCTTCCCCAAGGCTGCATTTCTTTTGGGAGGTTCTAGAGAAAATATGTTTCCTTGCCTTTTCCACCTTCTGGAGGCCATTCAAATGATTTGACTTGTGGTCCTGTTTCTCCATTTTCAAAGCCAGCAAGTTGGATTGCTGTCTCTTATTTCATAGTAACACTGCCCTCTGACACTCACACAATTAGGTTGGGTCCATCTGTATAATCTGAGATAATCTCCCCACCTCAAGGTCTGCATGTTCAGTAAATGGTGACTGGAAAGAAATTTGGAAATTCCCATTCACTTCAATGGTTTGGTGTTTCCTTTTTTAATTCCCGGTTATGTTCTCAGTAATGTTGCTCTTGAAAAAAATTCATTCTCACCTAGCCGTACTCGGACTGAGTGGAAACGGGAAGAACTGTGTTCATCCTGGGCATGCCTGGTTCAAGAAAGCATTCCTGCTCATGAACACAGGCCCCAGGGCAGGGGCTGGGTGCTAGGTGAGGGGAAAAATGGAACAGGGGAGTAGAAGAGAACCTCAAAATTTGTTATTCTAAACCAGCACGTTTCCAAACACATTTTCAGGTAATATCTTAACATGACAGATGAGAGGACTAGAATAAAAAGGTATAAAAAGAGGCAAAATAAAGTGACAGAATGTTTCATACACAAGAGCTATGTAGAGAAGATTATGGAAAGGTGGTATTTTTTTGCTTCAGACCCAGTCCCCTCCTTCCAACAGCATAAGCTCCCCCACCCCCCACCCCGCCCAGCAAAGTCAGAAACTGACATCAGAGACCTAGGAAGCATTCGGGATTTACCAGTATCTGCTGGAAAGTGGACTACAGATATTTTACTCACTCACCACTAGCAGCCACAATGTTGAACATGGGCCCTCAATGTCAGTATATTTATTTACTGACATAATTAAAATTGACAAATTGTAATACACATATATCAAATATAAAAACCTGAAACCTATCAGAGATGACATACGATAGGATAAACTATAAACTAACACTTGTATTGCATATGTTATATGTCGGGCACTTGTCTAAGTACATTACACATAGCAACTCATTTAATCCTCACAATAGTCCTCCAAGTTATGTGTTTTATTGTTTTTTAAGATTTATTTTATTGTTTTTGACAGAGATGAGAGAGACAAAGAGATACAGACACAGAGTGAGACAGACAGAGACAGAGAGGGACAGAGATAGAAAAAGACAGAGAGAAGCGGGAGGGCCCAGAGCAGTCTCCATAGTTGCATGTCATCAGTTTTTGACCTGGTTTCATTCCACATAGGTGGTGGGGGCTGTGCAGAGTAGGAACTGGGCTGGGCACCTCCCACATGGAAGGCACATCCCCACGAGCCAGGTGCCAAACTGGGAGGTGAGAACCAAACTGGGGACCTCCCGTATGGGAAGCACACCCCAGTTCAGCATATGGGTCCACCTGGGTTGGGGCCAGGATTCGATCCTCAGTCCCCAGCACTGCAAAGCAAGCACTTAACCCGCTGAGCCATCCCAGCTTCCCCTATGTGTTATTATTAATGCCCATTTTACAGATGTCCAAACTGAGTCATGAGACATATAAGTATCTCCTCCAAGGTCACACAGCTAATAAGCAACAGAATTTGAATTCAAACCCATTAGTCTGGCTCTAGCATCTGGCTCCTAACCTCTGCACTACGCTTCGCTATTCTAATGCTTCAGCTCTGCTGATCAGGTTGGCATCAATCTCTCAGGACATGATGTACACATTGGGAGTGGTTTATCATTAATGATTACATTTCAAATATTCTTCTTGGTAATCATATTTAATTAGATTGTTATTGTCTTCTTTTACCCCATTGATGGAACTAACCAGGAGCTTTGTATAAGCAGCACAACTGCTGGCACAACAATTCTCCCTGCTGGATGTTCCCCTGCCATTATCACCAATTCACAAGTCCTTTGCAGAATATCTGTTCTAACCACTTGCTGATGTTGTGAAGGGTAGTTAAATTAAAGAAGATCATTGATCTTTAAACTCACTTTTCCAAGCAAAACAAATCTCACTATATCACAGGAAGCCAAACTCCTGTCCTTACTCAACACATCAGGATTCTGCACATTTTGTCCAGGATATGACCACCTGACTGTCATACAGAGTCAGTGAGGGCACCAGTGCCAATCATCAGCAAAGCCTAAGCCTAAGGGCTGTCCTTTGTTAACACAAACATTAGTAAAAATTCTAAAAGTCTATTTCTGCACCATTAAGCCTGGCCCCCTGGAGCAGGAACCTGCATACTTTGGAGCCTACTCCTCTAATGCAGTATTTCTCGAAGTGGAGTCCTCAGACAATCTAAATCAGAAACAGCAAGGTTCCTATTAATATAAAAATATGGCTTCCTGGGCTGAAGCTCATATTTAATGAATGGGAGTCTTGGGGTAAAATTCAGGAAATCTACATTTTAAAGGAATTCTTCACAGGATCCTTTTTCATAGTGATACTGATAGCCACTGCTGTAGACGCCCCTCTGTCCCTGATACAATAGCTCCCAAGGTTACAAGAGCCTTTCAATAGAATCCACATCAATGTTTAGCCCATACTTGACTATCAGAGTAAAGAACCCAATACAGTGATTCTGATGCTCCTTCCTCTGTGGAGAGGAACACTGCCTTTCAATTATTCAAATACATTTTGTTTCTTCAGTTTAATTATAAAAACCTGGAAAATAAAGTTTGCTTTTTCATAAAATCTGTAGTTCCTAATTCAGCACTAGCATACAGTAGGCCATAGCCAGCGAATAACTCTTATCTCATCTGACTAATTACAAGTTGCTACCAGAAGTGCTCTGTGGACAAGAATTCTGAGACTGAATTGGAGCACAGTAATCATTCTCTGATGCATTATCAGTGCTTGCCATGGAAACTATGTGGAAAAGCAGCAAGCCAGGATGGACGTGTGGTGATCAAACCAGACATCTTAATAGAATACTCTCCAAGTGAATAAATACAGGATGATACCCCAGATATTGCATGTATGAGCAAATCATCTCCCACAGAGGAAATGCATGCTTTTTTCAGGTTATCTATGTCTTGGAAGGTCATTTCCAAAATAAGAAACTCATATAATGCAATAGCAAAAACAAAACAAACAAAAAAGAAAAACACAACAAGCAATTCAATTTAAAAATGGGCAAAGGACCTAAATATAGCATAAAAGACATACAAACAGTCAACAGGTACACGAAATGGTGTTCAATATCACTACTCATGTAAAAAATGCAAATCAAAACCACAATGAGATATCACCTCAGACCATTAGAATAATCAAAAAAAGGTAACAAGTGCCAACAAATACCTATGTGGCAAAAAAGGGTGGATTGGGGGAATCAGGTGGGGATGGTAAAAATATACAAATTTCCCTTTCTAAGATAAATAAGTTCTGGAGATGTAAAGTTTAGCATGGTGACTACAGTTAATAATACTGATTTGTAAAGGGTGTCCCAAAATTCACGCAAGAAGTAATTTTGATAGAAAACAAAGGTTTATAATTAAATATTGTAAATGTTCATTGATCGACAATGAAAATGTGTTGTTCTTTCATGTAGCGCTCCATTTTTAATAACCCTGAACTGTCAGCTGTCACGCTGTCTTTTTTTTCATTGGCAACACTTTACCGCACAAATGACGCAAAATTCAAATCTTGCGTGAATTTTGAGACACCCTTTATATTTGAAAGCTGTTAAAGAGTAGATCTTAAAAGCTCTCATTGCAAGAAAATAATGTAACTATATGAAGTGATGAATGTCAACTAAACTTATTGTTGTGGTCATTTCATAGTATACACATATCAGTATATCAAGTCATTATGTTGTACACAAACTTATACAATGTTATATGTCAATTATATCTTAATAAAACTAGGGGGAGGGGGAGGAAAGTTGGGTAGCTAGAGTCTTCCAGAACAAAGGCAATAGCTACTTAAAAGGGATATTTCTGCCATGTCTCTTTCATGCCCACCGCATATGTGGAGCCTTAAGTCCAGGAGCAGATTGGAAGCTGTTAGAAATAGACCTTAGACCAGGGGTGGCGAACCTTTTGGTGATTGAGTGCCAAAGTTTATGAAATAAGAGTATACTCACTCGACTCGTGTTCCAACCCATCGAGTGAGATAGAGGTATCGATTATTTTTATGTCTGTAAAAGCATAAACAATAATTTTTTAAATGGTATTCACAGCTCCGCGTGCCGAAATAATTGCTCCACGTGCCACTTTGGACACGCGTGCCACAGGTTCACCACCCCCACCTTAAACAGTTCCCACAATACTAGTGACAAGAAATGCTAAAATTACAATTTAAAACAAGACAGAGTTCAGTTGTTTTAAAATGGCAGTAGTGTGGAGAAGAGCTCTGGTGTAGAGACCCTCACCTACTCACACACAGCAGTTCTGTGTGCATGATAGCAATGACCCTGAATCAGGAGTACTAGATGTGAGGGATCTTCAGTATCCATAAAATAAATGTACTTGGCACCTCTAATGACACACTTTTCACTTGGATACCTGGAACGGCTGCACCACCTTCTGAGAGCACAGCAGACCTGACGTTGTCGGGCACCATGCAGAGACATAGATGGACACACCAACTACGACTGCAGCCTGGTGGTGAGCTGGTCTTCCAGGCAAGCCACCGAGTATGTAGCAGACAAAACAGCAGTTAATATATCTGCATGCATCTGGGTTCCACTGTTTCTCTGATTAACAATTTTGGTAAAGATAAACTGGCTTCAGGGGAAGATGTTGGGACTTAGAATACTGAGATGGGTTCAATCCACTGAATATGTTTCAGGTTTTATTATCTGTAACATTGTTTGGTTGTTCCCTCATTATTTGTCATCTGCTATTTTAGCTTCCAGGACAAGGTGCTTGCCTGATTTTCTTCATACTTCTTTGATGACTCCTACTCTGTCTTCTTTATGCATTCTTTTTTCTTTATCCTACCTTTAAAAGATGGTCTTCCTCATGGATCTGTATTCAAGATTCTGAACTCCTCACTCTTATCTCACTCCCCTGGATAATCCAATTTGCTTATCCGTGGTTTTAACCACCACTTTTTTTCTCAAGGACAGACCTTCTCTTCTAAATCTCAGACACCTTAATCCAAATTTCTGATATGCTAACCTGGATATTTATAGGCACCTTGAATTCAGCTGATCTCAAACTGCATATATTGTCATCTTACCCCTACATGTAAACCAACATCCAACCGATATCCAGGCAAAAAACCTGGAAAGTACCAAAGACTTTTCTCATCTGTTCTTTTCCTACCAAATTCTTCTGGGCTTATCTTCTGAACATGTTTCAATTTTCCTTACTTGTCAATCTTACTAAGGCTGCTCTAGCTCAGACTTGTCAACTTCAATATGCGTGTCAGTAACAGCTTCCCAACAGTCACCTGGCCTCTAGTTTAGAAGGTCCTCCAGAATCTGTCTCCTGTCACCCTATTCAGCATCACCTCTTTCCTGCCTCCCAAGCACTACCTGTTCACAATCCTTCATCTAATTCTATCTAAACTGCCTGACACCACTCTTCATGGTGAAATTCTAGTCTTTAAAATATAAAACAGTGGTCATTTCCTACAGAGGCTCTACTCTGCTCTCTATCCACTCTAGTCTAAGTCACTCAGGGAATGCCAGGATGGCTCAGTGGGTTGAGTGCTTGTCTTGTAGCCCTGGGGTCCAAGAATTGAATACCGGCCCCAGCCTGTGAGGACCCCTATCCTAAACGAGGGTGTGCCCCCAGTTTGATTCTCACTGGGGCAAGGCTTCTATGTGGAAAGCCCCTGGTTCAGCTCCCACCCTAGGTGTGCTCCCCATGCATGAGGCCCCTGGCCAGTTCCTGCCCTGTGCAGCCCTGCCTCACCTGTGGAATGATACTATGTAGGAAACTAATGATGTACAGCTATGGAGACTGCTCTGGGCCCTCCCCCTTCTCTTTCTCTCTTTCTCTCTCTCTTTCTCTCTCTCTTTCTCTCCAAAACAATAAAAATAAATCTTAAAAAAAAAAAAAGTCACTCAGTGACTACCTCTATCATTGTTTGAACCACAATGTGCTGTGATTAATTGTTATGATTGAGAGCAAGGACTTGCTTTACCTATGCTGATCCTTCCTGTCTAGCAAAGTAAGAAGATGTTGAATAAATGTTTGGTAGGTGGATAGGTTAATGATGAGATAAGGTAACTCAGAGCAGGATTTTTAATTTTAATATACTGAATGTTTATTGGATTTTCATCTCATCTGGGCCATAAATTGGAAGAGAAAAAAAATGACAATATCCAAAGACTTAAATTTGAAGTTATTTAAATAAGACAGTGGATTCAAGAAAGCAAAAATGTTCTACCAAAAATGTTAGGTAGAAAAGGGTCCATCATGTCACCCTTGTCATTATTATTTAAAAGGCTCATATGAACCCAGGGACCAACACAACTCTCTTCTTTCTTTAGAAAGGCAAAGGGGAAAGTAACTTCTACTAGATGTCTCATTTCTTCTGGTGAGTATTTGTAGTTGAGTGATAAAAACTTGGAAGTGCCTCCCAGTTTTCATTGACACACTCTGAGTTCTATAACCACCACACAGTGAATAAAGAGTTTGTTTCCCTTCATCTAGTCTTGTCTGCTGCCAAAGAGAAAGAGAAGCCACCGGAGCTGCCTATGGCTCTGAGCATCACCCAAGGGACAAGCCCCCACACACTACATTTAAATTACTGACAAGCCCTACTCCTAAAAAGTCATCATAAAGTTGTCCATGACACTACGCTTTTTACCCTCCAGAACTAATGTGATTCAGTGACAAAGCTTTCACAGGACAGGCTATAATTCTTCACCCAGTACTCACTGGCCATCAGCTGCAGCACTTGGAAGACACGTGTGACCAAAAGGAGGAAGTGTGAACTGGCTTCCTGTGTGGATATGTGTTAGCTAGTTGGGATTTAGGTAAGGGGTACGGTGCTGAAGTTTTTGAAAACACAGAAGATCCCCAAGGATCTCTGAAGATGAAAGTGCATTTCTTCAGATTAGGCTCTTTTCCTGAATCAATGGCATCAATTGGAAGGGCCACACAGGAAGAGATAGCTCTGTTAAGAGAAGCGCAGTGATTTAGCAATTCAGAGATATTTGTGGAGGAGTTTTTTGAATTTATTATAATAATTAATTTACACACACACATGCACACACACTGCATACACATTATACCTAGAAAACCAGAAAGTAAGCTATGATTTAAGTGCCAAGGCAAAATAGAAGAGTGAGAACTGAAAAGAAAGATGGAAAATTTCGGTCCACATTAGTAATGTTTTGTCAGACAAAGACAACCTACCCAGCCTTCTCACAGCTGGAGCAAAGAGGGGCTGCAACCGCCCACCATGTGGAGCTCAACAGAAAAAGGCTAGGCGGTCCTTAAGCCTGAGCATGGGGTTATTTCTTGCCTGCCTGCCATACGCCGGTGCTGTTGTGAGGGCTCCTTTGTCACACTTAGCAGGCAGCTTCCCCATGCTACCCATGTGTTTGTCTTGTGCTCTCTTGTCTGTGTGTCAGCACGGACATTGTCACAAGCCCTGAGGGCTGAATGTGGAATCCCAGCAGGGGGGCAAAGGAGCCCAGGGAGCCAGGCAGTGGGAGGGAGTCTGTGGCCCTGTCCCCTCCAGCTGCTGACTGTGACCACCTGCGGACACTGACTTTTACAAAGACAAACACTGTGCAGACCTGGTTGTGGGTTTTGCAACAATACTCAAAACCATGGAGCTAATGTGCCAGTCAATTGAAGTCTAGTGCTTTCTGCTGACAGTGTTAGTTGAAGTCATCAGAATTTGAAAGCAATACTTTGTTCATGAGGAGGTAAGCTGTTCTTGCAATACAGTCAGTAAAATAAAAAATAACCATTAAATGCATATAAACTTCTATTATGACAGGAAATAATAATTCCCCCACTGTACTACCTTCTCTGCATCCTTTGGAAATCGGAGAAATCTTTCATTTCCCCAATGCCAGAGTGTGTACATAAATTTCATTATCTTCCCTGCCTTCTCTCTAAAGAAAGAAGACTGCCTTCAGATCTTCAGTTGGTAAACAATGCCTCATGGATAAAGGTTCATTGCTACAGGGGAACTTATAGTGTCACATTAATAGTGAGGAAGTGAATTTCCAAAGGTGAGTTGCAATCTAACCACAGAGAAACTTCGCTTCCTCCTTTCCTTGGCTTGAGGCTGACTAGGAAGGTTTGGCAGGAAACACCATCATAACATTCTTAGACATAGTTATTCTGCTTTTAATGGGATTTCAAGAGAGTCTGTTTTAACCCCATATGCTAACAGAAAGCTTGAAAGGAATCTTTAATAATTAGAATACTCATTATATGCTCCCTCCAGAAGATTCCATTATAATTTTCACTTGCATTTTGTGTTACAAGAAACCCCTTAAAGGATAATAAATAGAAGAGAAAATTATTATACTTTGTGTTCACCCAAAAGCAGGCCTCATGATAAGCTTTTAAATGCAAATAGTTTATTTAGAAGATGACCTTTAGTAAGAGTAGGGGAGTAAGAGTATAAACCCAAGATGGGTAGGAAGCTAATAAAGCACCATTAAGAAAATAACCTGTGGCAGCAGCTTTAAGCTGAAGAGCATTGGGAGCCAGGATAAAACAAATGCTTTAGAGTTATCTCATCCCAGAGCTGACCCCATAATTACTTGTCCCAGGTTAATAATTCTCCAGCACTTCTGGCTATAGACAGAGAACTCTGGTGGCTGGAGAGACTTCAGAGGTTAAGTTACAGGTATGAGGAGTTGGAAGTTGGACCAAGTACAAGGAAATGATGAATTCCAAGAGGACGTGGATGGGATAACAAGTCACTCCAATATCCAGAAAAGTGTGTACATGTATGTACCGAAGATTCATGGAAGAGTATATGTAGTACCATTATTGTAACGGTGCCAAACTAGATGCAACCCAATTTTTCCACAGTAGAATGAATACATTTTGATATATTTATGCAATGCCAATTATATAGCAATGAAAGCAAACTACAGCTATAAACAAGAGCATGTCTGTCTCACAAACATAAGTGAGTGAAAGAAGCCAGATGCTACAGAACGCATATTGAAAATTCCATTTATATAAAAGTTCAAAAATCTGCAAACTTATCTATGGTATTAGTGTAATGGATACCTTTGGGGAGGAGGGGCTTTTAACTGGGTGGAGGAGAGGAGAGATGCTTCCCGTGGGGCTGATGATACTCTTTCTTGGTCTCAGCAGGGAAGTGTGCTGTCTTTGTGGTAATTCATAGAACCGCACATTTGTAATATGTATACTTTTCTGTTTGTTAAACACCAACTTAAAAAATTTAGTAAAAAGAAAAAGAAATAAGCTGGGTAAAGGCAAATGAAGTACAAGTGTCCAAACCAACGATTCTATACTTGAAGCATCTCTCTGACAATGAGAAGAGTGGAAGCAAAAGGTCAATGACAGGAAGTGGAGCATAAACAAAAAGTGTGAGGAATTGGGAAGAGGCTGGTCTCTGGGAACTGGAAAACCCCATGGTAGATACTATTGGGAATCTCAGGCTCAAGTAGTGAGGTAAGATCAGTGATAGGAAACTGAGGAATTCAGCCTTGACAACATGTAACAGAATATAAATTCATTGTCACATGAGAAACTCTAGGCTCTGTTCCAACAGCCATCTCTCACTTTTCACACATAACTGCATACATTAGACAGTAGCGATCACTTCTACTTTGCTAACTTGGTAAAATGCATAACACAGGTAGGAGCTTGATGGGTGGTGATACAATTCAAATTAACAGTGATGGGGAACTTCAGTTTACTTAAAAACTGTGGACAGTATCGCATAGCTCATCTGGGGAGTGTGAAAATGTTCATTTGGAAATTTCAGCCTTTTATCTTTAGGACACTGAACTAGGTACCAGGTACATAAAAACTGGTTCAGGTATGTGAACCCATCTGACCCATATCATGAGTGGGACTGAATTCACTGTCTGTGGTTGACTATAAGAGAGAGTGGAGAGGCAAGTTCAAAGTAACTTAGTCTAATTGTTGGAAGGAAGTGTTGCAAATTCAGTATGAACAGATTAATGAGAATATGAGTTTGGGGGCCAAAATGATATGTATTTAAAGAGGTGTCATTGTGACAGAGCTTTCTTATGCTAATACATATATATCTCAGACAACTCAAAGATCACTTTAACTCCTTCTACTTCTTCCTTTTGAGCTTTTATTGCCATGTCTTAAATATATTTTAAACTCAATGCTATATTTATTATATTTGTTTTATATAATTTGATTCACCCACATATTTATCCTTCCCACTTTTCTTTCTTTCTTTATTTATTTCCATATTTCTGTCTGGTATAATTTTCCTTCTCCTTAAAGAAAAGCTTTTATTATTTCTTTCACTGTGGGTCGCCTGGTAATAATTTCTCTGTTTTGGTTAGTCTGAAATCATCTTTATATTTTTTGAGAATATTTTCACTGGGTATAGAATTCTAAGTTAGCAGAGATATTTCCCCCAGCATGTTAAACTTGTCAATCATAGTCTTCGGGCTTCCATTGTGTCTGCATTATATTAGTTCTTTGAAGGTTATATTTCTTTTTCTATTGGCTGTTCTTAAGATCTTCTCTTTGTGTTTAGTTTTCAGCAGTTTTACTCTGATGTCCTTAGGCATGAGTGTCTTGTATTTATCCCACTTGGAGTTTAAAGCAAACAGTTCTCAGATCTTTTGGCTTGAAGTCTTATAAGTTTTGGGAAAATCTTAGCAGAGGCTCTTCAAATATTGCTTCCCACCCATTCTCTCTCTCCTAACTTTCTGTACTCCACAGTGAAAATATTACCGGTAGGCCTTTTTACCACATTCCATATATCTTTAATATTCTTTTTTTTTTTTTTTTTTTTATCTTTTCACATTTATAGAGAGAAATTATCTTTTTGTCTTCAGTGCATAGTTATTTCTATTTTACTTTTTGACAAATAGAGAGAGAGACAGAGACAGAGACAGTTAGAGAACCGAACTGTGGGAACTCCCCAGTTCAGCACGTGGGTCCTGCCTGGGCCGGAGCCGGGATTCGATCCTCGGTCCTCATGGCCTCAAAGCGAGCGCTCAACCCGCTGAGCCGTCCCGGCTTTCCCCTAATATTCTTTTATGTATTATTTTTTCCCTTCTGTGCTTCAGTCTGATTTTTTCTTTTTTACTTTTAGGTTGTACCTAAATTGTTATTAAACCTACATATTAAGTTCTTAAATTCAGTTACTATTACTTTTTAACATTAAAATTTCTATCTGATATTACTTTATTTTTACTTCTCTATTGAAATTCTCCATTTTGTCAATTTCTTGAACACAGTAATAGCAGTTTTTTAAATTTGCAAACTGGGATATGTGGGTTATCTATGTGTGAACTTCTAAAGACTTTGGTCCTCTGATTCTCTGGTTAATTTTTATATTTTTCCATATCTAGTTTTGGGTGGTTTTGTTTTTTGGTTGGATTTCTGGATTTCTTTTGTTTTGTTTTTGATAACAGTTACCGCCTAGAGGCTCTGATTGATGTTATATGTCTCCAGAGAGGCTTTAATTTTGTGTGCAGCAGGCAATTAGAGTAGAAGCAAATTTTCATCTAATCTGAGAGTGAGGTTTATATTGGAGTTCCAGTTTCTGCGGGGTTGGTAAGTTGCAGTCTCTGTGAGGATTGTTCTATTCCCTGTTTGTCCTTACTTCTGGAGTGTGGCCCTTTAAGGGTCTCAACTAAAAGCCTCAAGTGCTTAATGGGGCTTTTCTCCCTTGGCAGATGCTTGATTTCATTGTTCGCTCAGCCCCCACAAAACACCAAAACCCCTTTTAGCTGCTACTTTAGAGTTTGCAAACATTTGGGGTGATAAGGTCAAATGTTACACCTACATCTCTGAGGGTATTTTGTTGTTGTTGTTGTTGTTGTTGTTGTTGTAGTTGTTTCCCTTCAGGACACGCCAGTGTTTGCTGCCTTAGAAGCTTTTCAATGCCTTTAAATAAGAGTTTTTAAATCCAGCTTTTCCCGTGGTGAGCGTGGGGGTTGATCAAGTGCACGCTAGTTTGCCAGAGCCAAGCTGTTGCCAGAAAACGGGTTCTTGGTGTTTGTCACAGGAAAGAATTCAAGGACACAAGGAGTAGCCAAGCAAGCAGATTTATTAAAAATGAATAGTACACTTTCAAGCTGGCAAGAGTGGGCAGGCTCGAGGAGCTGCCCTGAAGAGAAGTGGCACTTGGAAACCTATTACACTAAAAACGAAAGGATGGAACCCTCAGGACTTAATGATGGTGAGGTCGGTGTTCCTAGGCCGGTCCTTGCTGATCACTCCTCCTGGGGACATTTTTGTCCTTATTTGGCTCTCTCAGAACTATCATGGTGATTTTTGTTCTCTGCCCTGCTAAAACAATTTTAATCTATTACAATCAGCTAAAGTTCACCTAAAATGGTAAATGGTGTCCTGGATCCTCTCTCTCTGGAAATCCAGCTCTGGCTGGACTATCGCGGTGCTTTCTCCTTGACTGCTGACCCGGTCTCCTCCTTCCTTTTCTCCCCACTCCCTCACAGTCTTATTCCTGGTGCCTACAATAGCACAACCAGCGAGTTCTACCCAGCAAACATCCAAATCAAGTCGTATCTCTTCCTAAGAGTCTTTGCTGTTTACTCTGGTCTTTATGGTTTATTTTCATCTGTGAACTTTAGTGGCGCTTTTCGTTCTGCTTCATGCATTTTTGTAATTTCATTCCCTTTTATTTTCCTCCTCTAGTTCATTGTTACAGAATTAAGTTACTGTAATACTAGACAACACAATAAATATGCATGTAGTACATAATATACACATTATAATGTGATTATTATAATCACATATTCTTAAGAATTGAAGAATTATAAACTGATATCTCAATGTACTTCTAAATTCTCTAAGAGTCACTGATCTAGCACTCATGTGGCTTTGTAGTCATTGGTGGAGAACTTGAAAGTCCAAAAAAAATGTAAAAGTAGATTTATTTATTATCCCTATTCACCAGAGACAGAAGTAATTCAGTATATGTAGGGTCTAATCCAATGCCTGTCCATAATATCTATTCAATAAATAATAGTCGCTCATCTCTCTACTTTCTTAAGAGAGTTCTTCTCCCACAGCCTCCCCTTCTCTTAGGCGCAGCAGGAAAAATCACAGAATCTATAGTTATTTCCATCTTAAACCATACACCCATTAAGTGCAATGAGGTAAGAACGCCAAATGCTCCAACAGCTTTCCAGCATTAGAGAATGTGCAACCTATTGCTTCCTCTCTAATCCAGTTTCAAGAATTATTGGATGTTAAGTAAACCACAGAGCAGGTAACCTGGCCTGGTGACTAAACGTATACACTTTGAAACCAGAGAAAGCTGTTTGTATATCTAAGATCCACAAATTATTGATTGTGGTGCTTTGGGAAATTACTTAACAACTTTAAATCTCAATTTCCTCATCTGTAACTAAGGATAGCAGTGTGAACTCACTGGGTTGTTGAAAGGGTTTAATGACATAATTTATGCGCAAGGCTTAGGATGGGGATGTACATAACATTAGATATCAGAGTAGAGTGTTCAGGTTTCCTTCCCGCTTCCATTCAGTGACCAAGCTGTCTATACAACGTAATAGCTCACTGATGTTTGACTTCATGTCCTTATTCAGTAGGCACTAGATAGGCAACAACAAGCTGAAGAATTTGCTTTGGATAGCTTATACTGATTTCACCACAACTCACAGGAGGACATGCACACAGTCACCTTAAAGGCAAAATTCCTAACTTGTCTAGTTTTTTTCTCCCACTTGATATAACTACTTGCAAAATGCTCATCATTTGTGCCACTAAAGTCTCCAGAGGTGTTCCACTTGGGTCCTTAAAAAGTACTCTGACTCCCCCTTATCAATGAATAAAGCTCAGAGCTTTACAAATGTTGGTGTTCACCAAAGGACTCGTCACATTTGTGTCGAGAGGACTACCTTTGCATGATGTCAAAGGAATCAGAATCCTTGGAGTCATCACTAGTCCAAGGCCACTCGACATTCTGGGCAGAAATGGGGAGGATGCCCCCTCTCTGTTTCCATGTCACTCTGTCTGGGCACCAAGGTTAGACTACTTGCCTATGGAAGCCACATCTTCAGTTTCTGTCTGAACCCACTTCCTCAGAGGGCAGTGAGCCCCCTTGGGGAAGCCCCTCACCAGACAGAGCTCTACACACCCAGTTTCTCTCACAGAACTACACTGGCATCTGGCTTAAGGGGAAACCACTAGGTATCTGAATCTGTTTGTAGCTCTTGCCAAGAGAAATGGAAGTAGCAAGAAGACTGGACACATATGGAAAAGACAAGGAAGAAAACAAATAAATATCAAGCACCTCCTCCATCTCTAATCCTCCCTCTCAGAAAGAGTATCCAAAAAGAAACTTTTATTCTAGTGAAACAATGAATAATCCTGCTGTAAACACCCTCTGCAGGTCCTCAGCCGAGAGACGTATAGACATGGTCCAATCTGGACTGAGCTTAACCTCGCTCCTGTGACATTGGGTTGCTGTCTCCCTTTCCCTCTGACCAAAGGCCAGCTGCCTTCTCCAGGCCTCGCCAAGCATTCCGTATCAAATTCCCTTTCCTTATGTGCAGACAGTGAAGAGTAAAGGCTCTTGGACTCATCGAGATGGTTTCCATGCGAATCTCCATCTGTCTCTGAGGGAGGGGAGGAATCACAGAGTTCACACAGCCATGCAGAGTGTGCTGTAGCTTGCAACTGCCTCGTGCAGCAGTTCAGCTCCAAGGGCTGATAAATTAGAGTGCTTTTCTTTTTGATGATACTGAAAGATTAGTACTGGACTAGAATAGGAGACTACAACTAAAAACGGTTCAACCACTTTCCACTACAGTATGCACAGGGGAGGAACTCAGGTAACTCAGCTACAATACACACAAGATGCAGCCCTCACCACTCCCTGAGACCCTTGGGCTCTCCCACACAGATGTCATGGCCCATCAGAACCAGGGGCAGAGACTGAGCAAAGCATTGCCCTTTTACCAAAAGCAGATTAGTAGTTAGAGATGGTTTGAGGAGACTGGAAAAATCCCTTATGAAATCAGAAATCCTGATACCACCCCTTCCCCCCACCCCCAAAAAAAGAAAGGAAGACAGAAAGAAAAAATGAACTCTCTCCCCTCCTCTTTCTCTAGGCTGGGCTTCCTTTTATTTGATTCTCTTAATGAACTCGGTCCTCAGGATTACAATAACAGAATGTCTTATACCCAGCATTCCATAAGAACGAACTACTTTAGAAACATTTTCATACTTGAGGGCATCACCTTAAGCCACGATAAAACATGAGAAACATGAGGTTCTTAAAAAAAAGACAGAAAAACTTTTTAAGCTTCCAATTGGACTTCTAAAATGAAACTTCTCTCTTCATATTTTTCTTTGTATTTTTTCATTCGCAAAAGTGAAAGCTTTCAACAAGCCTGGCACTCACTAAAGCAGCTGAGCATTCTGCCATTGCTTTTCTGTGTCTTGTGAATTGGTTCAGTAGCTCTTCTGATAGCAAGGGCATTAGGAAAGCCAGACTTATTAACCAGGGATCAGGGGCTGCCTGAGGCCACTGAATTTCTCTGTACGGGCAGCATCACAGAACGGTCTTGGTTGAACTCACCCTGTGAAGGCATAAGTGAAAGCTGTGCCAGTCCTTTGGGATCACCAGGAAGCCATTCAGCAACTCTATTTCATAAGACTATCCAGTCCACTCAAAGCAGAGATTTTATGGTTACTATTTTTTTTTTTAATTTCTTTTGTTTGAGAGAAGGTGAGAAAGAGAGAGAGAGAGAGAGAGAGGGAGGGAGAGAGAGGGGGGGGGGAGGGCCCAGAGCAGTCTCCATAGTTGTACATTATTAGTTGTGACATAGTTTCATTCCACACAGGTGAGTGTGGGGCCATGCCGGGGGGGGGAACTGAACCAGGGCCCTCCTGCATGGGAGGAAAGAACTCTCACCACCAAGCCATCCTGCCAGTTACCAATTGTGCCACAGTTAACCATGTGGGTTTGCATAGGTTATAGCCAGGAATCACACCCCAGACCCTGTGACTATGAGGCAAACACTCAACTACTGGGCTATCCGGGCATCCCTTTATGGTTACTTTTATAACACTGTTTCAAATAATACAGTCATTTTCAGAAAATATACCTGGTTCTTTGTCACTAGAAACAGTCTAAACTGATATTTAGTAAATGCATTAGGTACTTTGGCATGAAAAACAGTTTAAATGAAACATTTTAACATATATGATAGCATACTCCACATACAGTTCTCAGAAGGGGTACTTTAAAACTGTATGTTTAAATCTCTCAAACACACATTTGTTTATGTATGCATAAACTGCCTCTGCAAGGACAAGTGAGAAACATGAAGACACATGAGAAATAAAAGAATCAGATTATACTTATATATTAGATTGTACTTATATACCCTTTGGAAGCTTTTGACCCTTATACTGTGTATATGCAATTATTCATTAAAAAATAAATCAATACTATTTAACATAATTATTTTTAATCCAATGATATCAGGTGGCTTAAAAGTATAGTGATCCTCTAAAAGTCTCTAATTGTAAAGATGAGGAAGGAGCTTGTCCTGGGTGGGTGGGGATAAGCAGGGGGTAGACCTGGGATTGACATGCCGTGGAGGGACTGGCACTGAAAAAGATGGCAGATGGCAGATGAGTCCCTTGTTCAACAGAATGCTGACTCTGCATCAAGCACCTTACATACCAGAGAGGGCCCACGATGAAAAGTTCCCGACTAGCAGAGTCTCTAACAGAAAATAAAATACAACATGATAGGTGGTATAAGGGGCAGAAGTATAGTTGATATAGCCTCATATAACAAGTTAACACACCAATATGTTCATTTTCTGCAAAGTTAATTCACTCTTCTACACCAAAGATGTTTTGACCTACTGCAATCATTGGCACGACCAAACACTGACAACTCCAACAGCTGCGTGAACCTTTCAGGATGGTCTGCAGCCTAAGAACACTGAGAGAGCGTGAATTTTTTATTCTGAAAGGTCACGGTGTGAATTCCGCTACTTTCCTTTTTGTTTTCTTTTTTTCTTAGTATTTATTTTATTGAGAGAAGGTGAGAGAGAGAACGTGAGAGCGAGCCCAGAGCTGTCTCCATAGTTGTACATCATAGTTTCATTCCACACAGGGGACTAGTAACATTCGCCACCATCCTGGCAGTTGGCAGTTGTGCCTCCGGTTAGCATGTGGGATTTGCATGGGCTGGGGCTGGGATTCAATTCCTGGATCCTGCAGTTGCAAGGAAAGCACTCAAGCTTTTGACCTATCCTGGCATCCCTGAATTCTGCTACTTTCTTTTTTTTTTTTAATATATTTTTTTTAATTTATTTATTTTTGACAGGGAGAGAGAGAGAGCTACAGAGACAGAGACAGAGAGAGAACTGAACTGGGCGAGCTCCCAGTTCAGCATATGGTTTCACACGGGCCGGGGCCAGGATTCGATCCCCGGTCCCCGGCGCTGCAAAGTGACCGCCCAACCCACTGAGCCATCCTGGCTTCCCCATCTGCTACTTTCTTGATGGACAGATTTGAGTAGATTACCTGATACCTAGGAGCATCAGTTTCCTAATCTGAAATATGGGAAGGTGAGTCTCTGCATTGCAGCCTTTCTGTAAAGAGAAGAGGAGGGGGAGGGAGGGGGGAGTAGTGGGGGAGGGAGAGAGAGGGGGAAAGAGAGAAAGAAAGAGAGAGAGAGAGAAATGGGGGTGGCGTAGGTGTGACAGATGTCATGTTATTATGCTGGCATGTAGAAAGAGCTCAATGAATGGTGATGCTTATGATCCTATTTGCTATAAATAATAATAGCGATGAAGGCTGGGGAAGACCCTGATAAATATTTGAGAGTAATCTTTAGCTTTCCACAAAAGAGAAAGACAGCTCATAAAGAATAAATGTAAACCAGAACAAATAGGTCAATATCTGCTACACTTATGAGCATAAATGTGCCTCTTCTTGGTTTATAGGGCCCATGATTATCTCTGTCAGCTGGAATATTCAGATAAAATGCACTATATTAAAGAGCAGACTTAGTCTATGGAAATCAATCAATAAAATGAAGAATCCAGAAAGAACAGCAGCCTGATGATTATTTTATTTGTTTATCTATTTGTCTCTCTGCCATCTGTTACACACACATCTGAGGGTAGGCTCAGGGCTGCAGGGGAGTCAAGTTTTGGGGGTGGCAGAAAGGGCCAGGCCAGCCTTGGGCACTGATGGGGAGGCACATGTTGAAGGTGAGCCTGGATGGTATAGAACTGGAGGTATGTTTTCCTCCCTGTCCCGGTGGCCACAGGAGCCAGTTTAGGGCAAGTGACAAAACCCAGAATAGGACCAGACCCTCCTGTTCTATAGAGGCCAGGCTGAGGCTCTTAGGTTGGCAGGAGGAAGACTTGGCCAAAGAATGAAGCTTGTATCTGGGGCAGAACAGGCCACTTCTTGGCCTCTGGGCCAAGGAGCTTGCGCAGGGACCAAGGAACTGAAGGTGCAGCAGGCTGACAGGGAAGTTAGGCCCATGGGGCTTTGCTGCCAGTGGCTGCCTCTAATGGGACGATTGGGGTTTTCCTTGGCAGCCTTCCCACAGGGAGAATGTCCCTGTTCTAAACGAGCATGGCCTGCTGTGGAATGGGAGATGGAAAGAGGACGAGTCTGGTCCTGCTGGGACAGTAGCCATGTCATCTTAGGGGCCTATACCATGTCATTCCTGAGCAGCCACATTGCTTTACTCACAGAAAAGGAAGAATTGGTGACATCCGGATATAAAGTCAAATCAAACCCCATCTTCTGACCACAGTCCACCAGACTCTACATGACATGGCTCCCGCCCACCTCTCTAACCACATCTCCTATCATCCTCTCCCCACCAGCTACCCATTCTGCTTCCTGCTCAATCACAATGCAGTCCCACCTCTGTACCTTCCCTTCCCTTGGTGTCTGGCTCACTCTTCCTCTGCTTGTGAACAGCTCTCTTATCTTTAAGGCCTTGGCTCAGGACTACCTTCTTCAAGAAACCCTCCAGGACTACCATCTACTGAAGCTCGCCTGCCTTTTAACATGTTTTGAGTCATTTTCTCTCACAACACTTCTGACACCACATGTGTGATGGTTTTGTTTTTTTGTGTTTTTTTTCCCACATCAACCATTTTCCTAACTTTCCAGACACCAACTGCCTGATAATTTAATTCAATTTGGATATCAACTACCCAGAGCTAGTGTGGATCCCACAGGTTAAGGGCTCAGTCTCACAAGGCTGCCCCCACTTCAGATGCTGATCTAAAGTCTGGGCCTCCTATACTTCTGACCAACTGGTTTTACATCAGAGGTTTCCACGACCCTCTTCCTAAGATTTGATTCTTTTCTAGGATGGCTCACAACACTTATGAAAGGTTTTCACGTTTAGTTACTGATTCAATATGAAGAAGTAGCCCAATGGAGGTGCATAGGGCAGGGTGTGAGAGGAGGGGCTGAGCTCCCAGGTATTCTCCAGCCATACCGCCCTGACAACACTTCACCGTGTTCACCAACCAATCTGATGCTGTTGTCTGGATTTTCATAAAGACTTTATTACATGCACATGATTAATGAAATTATTGGCCATCAGTGATTACCTCCATCTCCAGCCCCTCTGCCTTCCCCAGAGCCTGGAGTGCTGAGATTGAAAATTCCAACTCTCTAATCATCACCATAGTCTTTCTGGTGATTGGCCCTCATCCTGAAGCTTTGTAGGGGCCTCCAGCCAACAGCCATCTCATTAGCATACAAAAGGTGCTCCAGAGTTTCCAAAGATTTTAGAAGCTCTCTTCCAGGAATCCAGAAAAAAAACCCAAAAAACCAAAAAGACGAAATACAGTAGACCCTCAGTTAAGCAGTACCCATGGGGATTGGTAGATGCCAGATAAATGTAAGTAGACTCACGGTTAACTGGAACACAAGCAACCAGCAGTCTCAAGCAACCAGCAGTCTATTGTATATATATCTTATATCACAATATCACACATGCCTTCTATTTTTCCACTGAAAGCCAGACTTGATTATTGGGTAAAAGGACTTGCAGTGAATAAGCCTTTAGTGAGAAGTTTTATGTTTATCTGGCTAGGAGAGGGCAGTTTACTGTTTGCTGTAGATGTCAAAGTTGTCCTGGCATTTGTCTCCTCTGTTATTCTTGAGTTTCCCTAAAGAGACCTTCTGAAATAGAGTCTGAGCCTCATAGTTCCATTTGTAATCCCCTGTTACAATACAGGAGCCGTGGGGAGGTGGTGGGAGGCATGAGGGAAGGGGAGCTTCTATAATCCTACATAGATGAGGACTCAGACTTTTTGGATGCCCGTGCCCCTGTGCTGACACCTTCACAAGTGCTTCTCAGCTTTTTGTTCTGCCGGAGGTAACCCAGGGAGGCTAGAGGAGGTTGCCATTGTGTATTTCCCTCACCCCCATTTGCTAGGCTGTGGTAAAACCCAGTTTGGTTAGATTCTAGTAAACTAGTTTTCCTTAAGAAAAGACCTTTGTTAAAGAGAACAGGACCTTCTGGATATGTTTCAAAAGCATTCTTTTTCCCCTCTCCCTATCGTAAACGTGAGAGGAATTTTCTCTAATCTCCATCCTGAGAACCTGAGTCTCATCCACTCTTTTACCACCATAACCCTTGTTCATTTTCTTCACAGCACTTGTCCCCTCTGGAATCATCTTGTATATGTATGTATTTATAGGTATATAACCATGTCCTCCATTTGAATATAAGCTCCAAGAGGGCAGAACCTTGTCTGTTTTGTTCACCACCAAATCCTCAGTACTGACAATAGTGTCTGATACATAAAAAATAATTAAAATACTTGTTGGGTGACTACTTGGACATCTAACTCCCTGAGGTTAACTCCAGTTGACCCAGACTCTACCTTCACAATTACTGGACCTGAGAAAGGACGTTTTCCTGTCTCTATTAATGGCAATGGTTGTTCCTTGGCCTGCCTTCAGATCCAAATCTGACCTCTATCTCCTGGACCCCCCTCTTCCCCCATAGAAGCATATCGCACATGCATGCACATGTGTGTGTGCGCACGCATGTGCGCGCGTGCGCACACACACACACACACACACACACACACAGCTTCTCCTAACCCTGCAGCAAGCTCTACTGTGGATTCCAAAGTTCCTTTTTGCTTGTGTCATCTTCTGGCATTCACACAGGCATTGGGGATGTTATCCAACTTTAAAAGCACCTTCAGGAAAATAGAGCCTCACTGTCTTGAAATGAGGTGATCACTAATTTAGCACTTCCCTGTCCTACTTATTTGCAGCCTCATGTGTAAGACTAGTAACACCTTAAATAAATGGCATCAGGCAACTGGAACACGAATATACCTGCATTTTTACAGAACAACCGTTGATTGTCTAGAAAAGTTTAGAGCTCAAGGTAAGTCTACCATTAAATGGCCAGTTAAACATTTCAAGAGGTTCATTACTGCTCTTAAAAAATATATATTATGAAAGAAATGAGGCTGCATTTCCTATCCTATAAAAGGAAAAGTTCCAAAGATGATATATTTTCAATAAGCTTACACTGCAATTAAAATAAAAATGAATATCACAGATGAAATTTTTGGATAAGATGAAATGAGAAAAGGGCAAGCTAATTTAAAAATTCAGTAATGTTTTAGCAATTCAAGCTATTTTATACCTTATTAATATTTAGTCATCAGATAAAACTGAGTTTCTAAACCTCAGTAATTTGAACAGTGATTGTACAATAAACTCTCAGTTAACCAGCACCCGTGGGGATTGGTAGATGCCAGATAAATGTAAATAAACTCTCTGTTAACCAGAACTCAAGCAACCAGCACTCTTAAACAACCGGGAAAATCATGATCAACCAGGAAAATCACTATCAACCAGCAAAAATATTGCTTGATTTCCAGTTAACAAACAATCTACTGCATATGCATGAATATTTCACTGCTGTCCTGACTGTATTTTGCTCATCAGCTTCTGGATCTCCTCTGGACCTCAGCTTTTATTCTTTAACTGACCCTCACTGTCTTTCACTCCCCCAGGTAGACCCGCTCACATGTGGACCATGAGCCCAGCCCCACAGCAGCATAGCTCAGTCTTCATGAATTGCTTTTCTTCAAAGATACTCGTCCTTCTTGCCTTCCCCACAAAGACACCTGAGATTTTCCTTCTGAAATCCTGGAACGCCTTCCTCCACTCTTCCCTGCTTAACTAAAGGATAAAAAAGCGACAGCTCAAAACCCACTTCTTCTGAGACCAAAGGCACATAAAACCTGCCCTGTTCCCTTGGGATAGACACCGGGCTTCTGGATGCTCCTAGAGAGCACAGCCAAGCTTGCATTTCTTTGGATCCTGCTCCTGGCACATACGTATTGCTGATAAGAGCTAGGTCTACAATAATATGCTTTCTAATAAACTGGAGCAGTGATTTATTTTCCAGAAGAATGTAGTAGAACTACAATTCTCTGTTCTCTGGCTCCTGTCATGAGTCTGCCCAGCTCTTATCAGCCTTAAGCACCACCCCAAATATAGGTTCCTTCTCAGTGATATGACCACAGTCATTGTTGCTGTCTGTTCATTGAGAACCTGTAAATCACTATACACACATTAGCTCCCCTTCAACGTGCCTCATTAAAATGGGGTAAGAGTAATTTTTTTTTAATCATTATTTACCAATAAGAAAACAGGTCCAAAGAGATTAAATAATTTGTGCAGATTCACACAGCTATTACACAGCAGACAGAGAATTCAATCTCAAGTCTGCTGAAACTCCCTATGCAACTTTTCCCAAATGTCTGACAACTTCCTAATCAAAGATTTCTCCATATATAGAAAAATAAATAAATAAATAATGCTATAAGTGGGAGTCCAAGTGGTGAATGCAGCAACAATAACAGTCTCCTGGTTGCTGAGGGTTATTATTCAGGTTGAAGGTGTTTTGTTCAGAAAGATTGAGAGACCAAGATCTAGGAGAACAGCTCAAGATTCCAGTCATATTCAAGACTGTGTTGAGTGAAACCAAGGCTTGAAGTGATAGGAATTCTGTCTCTATGTTGGCCTAGAGCAGTGGTTCTCAACTGGGGGCATATTCGCCTTCTAGAAGACATTTGTAAATATCTAGAGACGTTTTTGGTTTTCATAACTGAGGAGGGCAATTCTTAGTGGCCTCTATTATAGTAGGTAGAGGCCAGGAATCCTGCTAAACATCCTACAATTATAGGACAACCACTTTCCACCAAAGAATTTTTCAGTTCAAAATGTCATTAGTGCCAAATGGAGAAACTCTGGTCTAGAGGGAAGAAAATTTTCACAGACCACCCCAACCACCCTCACAGATGGCATTCTAGATGTTGAAATGGCCATTAGCTTCTTCCAGATTCAAGTGATGTCAACTTTTGGTTTGGGGTCTGAGTAAAGGAGGTAAAAGGAGGCTTTAAAGCAGGGATGCCCAAACTTTTGGCTTCCCTGGGCCACACTGGAAGAAGTGTCTTGGACCACATATAAAATACACTAACAAGATCTAAAAAGAAATCTCATCATGTTTTAAGAAAGTTTACAGATTTGTGTTGGGCTGCATTGAAAGCCATCCTGGGGAGCGTGTGGCCCACTGGCTGCAGGTTAGACAAGCTTGCTTTAAGGTCATGCCTAAAACCTGTGCAGCCTGAAGAATGAGTCTAGAAGCATCTCTCATGGTCCCACACCTGGGATCTGAGACCATGTTTGACTTCTGATAGCTTCCAGAAGGGTTCCACAAGAACATGTGCCCATGGAATTTAAAGCCTTCCTCTTCATTTCTGTCACCTACTCCCCAATTCCCGCCTTCCTTTTCCTCCTTTCACTTCTCTCCATCCTGTGCTCACCTGTTTAAAACCCTTTCTGGCCCATCCCTGACTTTTGCCCTCTATGCTGCATCCTTCTCAGCATTTGCCAGCTCATGCCCTTGGCTCCTTTCAAGGTCAGCTCAGGACTAACCTCATTTAGGAAGAGACAGCAAAAAAGGGACCTTCCTCAGCCACAAAACGTCTCAAATACCTGAACAGTCCTGCTGGTGCCACCATCTCTATAGCAATCACCTTTCTTGGGCAATGCTGGGGTGGGGGCCAGTGCCGATGACCATTCAATGTTAGAACCAGGTTCATTAGAAGAATTCCCTGAAAATGCTACCCCCTTGTTAGGCCTAGTACTTGTTAAATCCTTTATTCTACTCACGGTACTTGCCTCCAAGTCCAAACCAGAGTACAGTAGGGCACCATCATTAAAGCAATTTGTGGAAACTAATATAGTATAAGCTAAATATTATTAAAGCATAGTTTACGGTAAGACACATTTATTTATTAAATACATTGTGAGTAAATGGAACCCTTTAACCTTGAAAACCCATGGGAAAAAATGCCCTTGGTGTGGTGATTAGGGGAGAGTTTGCCCAAGAATGATAGGACTTTATATCAAAAAATAAACTAGGACTTTTAAGACCCCAGAAAACAGAGCTTTAAATAATGTGTAGTGATGGTAAATTAAAAGATATCTGGAGCCCATGCAAACCCAGAGTCAGAAATTATATGTCTCTTTCTTCACCTCATAAAACATACTTTTACAATAGAATATTTCACCTTTCATCTAAAAACATCTCTCTTCTCCTAGCCTCTGCCTCATAAATAAAAGTAGTGAAGGAAAAAAAAAACAAGTTGGCATCCACATTGTCTATGATGTCTTTCAAAAGACAATTACTTTCTATAGCATTTTTCAGATCAAAATGGTATCATGTTTTCTCATGAATTAGGTCAAGGAGCCTTGTGTCACAACTCAAAAAATGTTGTAAGACAAAATGTTTTACCTTACCACATGCAGCTCTGTAACCCAATCATTTCAGCTTTTGAAATCCAGGTGCAGCTAAAACCTTAACACATCAAGGGTAGTCACCTACTTAGAGAGCAAGGGCTGGGGTTGGGGATATACCTTTACCTGCTTTGTGACTCTTAGGGCATACACGGCCTCACTCACTTCCCAACCTTCTATGAGGAAGCCAGTTAATCCATAGGTATATGACAGAGGGAAACTAGATTGAAAGAGGCGTTACCACCTGTAAAGATGAGATGCGCTTTAAAAAAGGAAATTTAATGAAATTAAACAAATTAACATTGACCAAATGCCTCCTACATGGCAGACATAGAATATACTTAAGGATCTCACTATAATACAAAGGAGACACACAAGCAAGCTAACATTCACCAATCAGTATAATAAGCTATAAACTGAGTTAGCACAGATCAGGAAGTGAGATTCTCTGGTTGAAGTGGTTGGGATAGTTCACCAAGAAGGTCACCCATGAACTAGGGTTTTGAAGACTGATCAGAAGTTATGTGACTGCAAAGTAAGAAAGATAATCTAGGGAAGAGACAACATTTATCCACTCATATGGCAATGTATTTGCAGGAGAGGTCACGGGAGAGTCTAGTCTGAGATTTTAAAATGCCTAAAGGTATGAGCCCAGGAATGCTCAGGGGTCCCTTGAATAAGCTGACTCACCCAGGAGAAAAAGACCAGCCAAAGATACGCTTTGTGACTTTGCCTGAAGACAGGGATGGGAAAGCCAGTGTGCATAGGAGGCACATCTGGATCATGGACAGTCTTGATGTGTGGTCTGATCGCTATGAACATAGCGCTACAGAAAATAGGCTGCAGGAACAAAGTACATGAGGAATTTTGGAAATATGATGTATAATCATCATGAATGGCACCAAAGAATGGGACAAATCAGTGCAAAATACAGCACTCCTTTGAATTGAGACATTCAGTTCATTATAAAAGGGCAAGTTAGAAGAGCATTAGTAGAAACTGAAATGTTCAGCAGGAGACAGCAAATGCCCAGTAGACATGGAAATGTCCAGCAGATGCCTAGCAGGAAATAATAAAAGCTGGACCAACAAGCAGGGTCCAGCAGATATGAGCAGATGAGCAAAAGCAGTCCAAAACAAGCCAACCTATTTGGAGATCCATTGTGATTCCCATAACTATGGGGAAGACTTTTCAGGGCTCTGCAGATCCTTCATAGAGGACCATAAACTTAGTCCACTGGCATTAGAGTTGATATTATTAATGGGATGCTACTTCGACCTGCAGGCTGGTAAGGTCTGAGGCAATTGGAGTTATGAGGTTATGGAAGAGTAAAATAGAGCAATATGACATTAGCGTGACTCTCAGGTAAAAAAAATAGGGAGGCAGATGTGCCTACTCAGTCTACAGCTCTAGAAGAGGAGGTTGAAAAACAAAGTAATGGTTCATACTAATGTGTGTTGATTTGGAAAGAATTGGCTGACTTGCAAGCACAGAGACCAAATATGTAGGGCTTTGCAGGTTGAAAAGCTGATGCCTGCAAGACCCCAAACACTAAGAAATGTAAATTTAAAAAATAAAGATAGTCCTGTACCACATACATTTTAAATCTCTGCCTGATTAAAGTGAATCAGTGTATAGGATCCTATTAAGTTATACCTGTCCCACACATAGTTTCCTATATTCTTAAGGTGGTAATCATTAAGCTGAAATATGAAGGTGAATAGAGGAGAGGATGCAATGAACTAAATCAATACAAAGTGCTATATTTAGTAATTCTTGAGCATATTTACAGGGACCTAGAATTGACCAGAAGCAAATAGATCTGAAGGTGACCAAGTCTTGAAGAAACATTGCTGTGAAACAAAAGTCTTTCACTATTCCAGTGGTTAAGCAGAAAAAGAGGGAGTAAAATCTATGCAGTCCCCAAGGTAAGCATGTCCTCAAATACCTTCTTCAGATGTGCCTAAGCAAGACATGCAAATGAAAAAAAAAGACAGGCTGAAAACAATAAATAGACAGCTGTCCCAAGACAGTGGTGTCAGGGACTAAACAAAAATATTCCCCATCAGGGTAGAAGGACTTCAAATGCTTGTAGTTCCATAACTGCTAAGGGGAATAGCTGAACTGTCTTGTGTACTTCTTTTTCCCAAACAAGGTTCTTTCCTGAGGTTATCCTATCCCTGTTCCACCACAGCATATTTGATATGGGGTCAAAGCAGAAAGGATAACTGTCCTTTTTAGTTCACAAGTTGCTGAGTCAAGATATTTTAACAGCCACATATGAACCTGGTGATGAGATTGAACATCACTCAGAAACCATGAGCTGTGAACTGGATACACTTGACTGGATGGGATTTTGGATCAGGCTATATGTAGAGGAAATAAAATTTGTGTTGTGTGTGGGAATAAAGGGCATATGAATATTTGGTGACTAGGGGGCAGTGGGTTAGCAGGGTATGGGTTCTTTTTATTTTTAAGATTTATCTTTAATGTTTTTTACAGAGACAGAGAGATCAAGAAACAGAGACAAGAGGGAGGGCCCAGATCAGTCTCCATAGTTGCAAGTCATTACTTCTCTACCTAGTTTTCATTCCACAGGTGGTATGGGGCTGTGCAGGGCAGAAACCAGTGGGGGCTTCCCACATAGAAGGCATGCCCCCATGAGCCAGGGGCCTCCCACATGGAAAGCATGCCCAGGGTGGGAGCCAAACCAAGGGGCTCACCCCATCGAGAACCAAACTGGGGGCACATCCCAATTCAGCATATGGGTGCACACAGGCCAGGGCTGAGATTTGATCTTCTGACCCTGGGGTTGTAAGATGAGCGCTTAACCTGCTGAGCCATCCCAGTATCCCCAGGGGCATCTTTCTGATGATCAAAAGTTTATGAGTAGAATTTTGGCTACGGCAAAGCTTTCCAGCTAGGACTACATGTCCCCAGGCCTCTCTGCATCTAGGTGGGACCATGTGACTACATCTGGCCAATGGAATGTGAGCAGAAATGATATGTGTCACTTCCAGTCTGCAGTGGTTAAATATTCAGTGTGCCTTCCTTCCCCATATATTTTTTCTTTATATGGACATCTCAAATGCCACATATTAGCAGTACCTCAGGACAGAAGGAGCATAGATCTATTTGAAAGAAATTGAGTAGCCACTTGAAAGAGAGCCACCAAGAAAAAGTATCTATTCTAGAATACCTACAGTGGACTTTAAGTAAAAAAGATATAAATTTTATTATATTAAGTCACTGGTTTTGTTGTTGTTATAGCGGCTGGAGTTAATTATCTTGACTAATGCATAAGTGAGTGCACAGAGGTAAGAAATAGCACATTGTAGTCAAGAAACTAAAATAATTTACACTGATAAAGTGTAAGACGAATAGAGACAAGTGTCAGGAGGTCAGGTTTGACAGGCAGGCAGAGTAGATAAATATTTCTCAAAGTGAGGCCCATGAACTTCTCATATTCAGATCATTTAGGTGTCAGGGACACTGGAATGGATCTGTGGTTTGAGCACTCATTTTGCAGCCCTGGGGTTTGAGGATCAAATCCTGGCGCTGGCCCATACGGATCTATACGTTGAATTGGGGTGTGCCCTTACTGCAGTTCTTGCCAAGAGTGAGCTTCCCAAGTGGGAGGCCCTCAACTTGGCTCCTGCCCTGGGGGTGCTTTCCATGTTGGAGACCTAAGTCATGGGGACGTGACTCCCATGCAGGAGGCCCCCAACCTGGTGCCTGCTCTGTGCAGAACCTGTGCCCACATGTGAAATAAAACTATATCAAAAACTGATGACATACAACTATGGAGACGGCTCTGGGGCCTTCCCCTTCTCTCTGGCTATCTCTGTCTGTCTTTCTGTGTCAAAAATACCAAAATAAAACAAAAACAAACTCACACACACAGAATAAAAATCTTCATATCATTTAGGTGTCTAAAGATTTGCCAGTTTTGAGGGTTCTGCCTCAGACCTACAGAATCAGAATCTCTCAAGGCTCACAAAGACATATTTTAATCAAGAATTTAGGAGATTTAAATTCACACAAAAGTCTGAGCACTACTCAGCTGGATGGTGATGAGACCTTGTGTATCATTTTAAGATTTTTACATTTTAACCTACCACACAGACAATTGGGAACTGGTGGAAGGTCATAATTAGAGAAGCAATATGATCAGATCTCAGTAAGCTGTTAACTCCATGAGGGCAAAGAGTTTGTTTTGTTCACTACTACTATATCCTTAGAGCCTTAAATAATATCTGGAATTTAGTATGTACTCAATAAATATTTATTAAATAAGTGAACCAGATTTGGGTTATAAAATGAGCATTTCCTAGGAAGTACAGATAATGAATTAGAGTGGATGATAATGGCTGTTGAGTGGCCTGTGAGGAGGTTATTAAAATTGTTGAGGTGTAAGATGATGTATAAACTAAAACAATAGCAGTGAGAACAGAAGGAAGGGTATAATTTTGAAATATATTTAGAAGAATAAATTGGTATGTCATAGTGATTGACTAAAGTCCAGCAAGACTTGTTTTCCCTAATAAGACTGATAATGGTGTTATTCACAAAGATCCAGAACTTAAGTCAGTTTTCAGGAGAACATGGTAAATTTTAGTATTGGATAAACTGAATTTGAAATTCTGATAACACATCCAGCTATTCTGTACATGGTTTGCTGTTTCAAGAACATATGAAAAAGAACAGGGCTACAGATTCAACTTTTAGAATTAGTATCCATTTATTTATTGATTCATTCAGTAAAAAAATACTGAGTGTGTATCTTCTTAGATGATAGGATAGGTGTTAGACATACAATGATGTCTTTAAGAGTCTTAGAATTCCGTAAAAGACTAAAGAGTATAGTAGTAAACTCCCTGGAAGAGGCACGCCCAGGGAGGTCAGAAGAGGGCCACTCATCCCAACTGAGAGATTGAGAGAAAGCTTCAAAGTGGAGGCCTTCAGGGAAACACACTGTAGAGAGATGCATCAGGATGGACAGGAGTTTGTTGCAGCAGATTCAGAGAGAAGCCAGATTGCAATGGGTTGAGAAGTGAACGGGGGATGAGGAAGTAAGGATAGCGAGTTTAAGACCACTCTTTCAAGAAATTATGATGAAAAAGAAAGAAGTGGGTAAATAGCTAAAGGGAGCATTAAAAAGAGGCCTAAAAGTTTCATTTACAAAGAGACAATTGAGTATGTTTTTCTTGCAGAAGGTAAGGAAAGGTTAGAGGTATAGGAGAGAGGCAAAATTGATAAAGCAAAATCACAGAGAAGACATATAGGATGAAATAAGTTCACTTGACAGAATGAGCTATGAACAGGAAGTACAAGAGCTCTTACAGTGTCCATGGTGGAAAGGAAGTGTACAGATGGAAATTCCATCTGGAGATGGGAGGGAGGGATGGGGAAAGGAAAAGTGACTCATGCCTGTATGGGAAGCACTGAAAATAAAGAAAACTATAGAGCTATAACGTTTAAGAAGAAGCTAAAACCAATTCACCCCACACGCCCACCAAAATCTATTGAATGCCCTGGGATTATATTAGTTTTTATACAGATATATTTGTTCCCAAATTATTAGAACTCAGTAGCACCCCAGGAGCCTGTTAGTGGAGTGCCTGGCCCATGACAGGCACTCAAGAAATGATTGCTGTGTGAGTTTTGGGCCCAGTCAGTTAACTCTACAATATTAGTTACTGGTATATTAAAAACAAATTACTAACAACTAAAAGTAAGAGCCAATCATTCCACCAAAATAGTTTCTCATAAGAGCCCTGGACCAACAAAGATGACCAAGATCACATTCAGAAAACCTGTACATGTTTCAATGCTACTGGGAAAATAAAAATAGGCTAGCATGCATACCACTTTTGCTTGCTCAGAGTGCTTTGTCGGCCACTTTATATTCAGAAAAGATTTCTTTGGATTTAGAGTAAGATTTAAATAATCTCCTAAAACAACATATGCTCAACTCATAACTGTTACCAAACATATGTTCAGAATGCATAAGCAAGTAGCTATAATTTATGCGAGAGGAGAAGGCACCATGCCTATTTATCTTTTTTCCCATTCTCAGATTCCCGGTGGATCCAATATGAAAATAGTCCTTAAAATTGTATCATTTCATTCTTCAGGTTTACCTGAATAGGTGACAGAAGTACAAGTAGTTCAATGATGGTCATCACATTACTTAACACCACCAATAGCAGAATCACCATCAACCTCAGCAGCAGAATTTTAAGTCTCTCTGAGAGATAGGCACTATACCAGCAATGCACAGGTACAGTCCTTGCACTTGAAAAGATTATCAAGGTCAAGAGACACAACTGGAGGAAGAAAGGACGTAAACTTGTAGCTAGATAAGGCTGCCTTCCCAACTGTGTTGAATGAACCAGTTCACAATGTGGTCACATGTTCTCAACACTTGCCACACATTGAAATTTCACGGGAAACCTTAATAAATTGAGTTGGAGAGCTCCAACCCCAAATCATCTATATATAATCTGGAAGAGAGTAATGTGTTAGGGGAATCCAAACATCAGTATTTTTCTAAAGCTTCCTGGGTATGTTTAAATTTTTAATTTTTAATCTGAGATAATAATAGATTCACATGCAATTATAAGAAATAATACAGAGAGCCTTTGTACCTTTTACCTTTTAATGGCTGTAGGATCTGTAATAATAGCCTCTTTTTTATTCATATTGATAATTTGTGTGTTTTCTATTTTTATCTTTGTCAGTCTTCATAGAGGTTTATCAATTTTATTGATTTCTTAGAAAGACAAACTTTTTTCATTTTATTGATTTTTCTCACCTGTTTTTTTTTTTAATTTCATTAATGTCTGCTTTTATATATTATTTTCTTTCTTCTACTTGTTCTTCTTATTCCAGATATTTTTTAGCATAAGAACTTAAATTATTGATTTAAGTTCTTTTCTCTTTTCAAATATAAGCTTTTAGTTCTATAAATTACCCTCTTTGGACTATTGTAGCTATGTAAAAAACACTTTGGTATGTTGTATTTTTATTTTCATTTGGTTCTATGTGTTCATTTATTTCCTTTGTGACTTCCTCTTTGACCCATGGATTATTTAAAATACTGTTTAATTTCTAAGTGTTTGAAGATTTCCCCATTGCCTTTCTGTTATTGATTTTTAGTTTGATTCCATTATGATCAGAGAACATACTCTGTATGATTTCGATTTTTTAAAGATTTATTTTTATTGTTTCTTTTTTCTTTTCTTTTTTTTTTTTTCTGACAGAGAGGGAAAGAGACAGAGAGAGACAGAGATAAAGGGGAGGGCCCAGAGCAGTCTCCATAGTTGACAACATTAGTTTTCCATATAGTTTCACTCCACAGGTGGGAGTGGGGCTGCACAGGGCAGGAACTGGGCTGGAAGCCTCCTGCATAGGCCCTGGCAAGAAATGAACTGGGGGCACACCCCAGTTCAGCATATGGGTCCGCATGGGCCAGGGCAGGGATTTGATCCTCGGGCTGCAGGGCTGCAAAGTGGGTGCTTAACCTGCTGAACCATCCCAGCTTCCCCTAGATTTTTTTAAGGTTTGCTTGTTCATTTTTGTTCTGGTCCAGAATGGCAGAGGGCTGACTACACCACTTTGTTGCCACAGGCTGGAAGTGAAGGCTCCAATCCTCACTGGTTCCCGTGGATCCCAGGGGAGGCGTGAAGCAGACTGTCAACTACGCTACTTCTTACCACCTCCTTCTGCCTCCTTGTTGCTGGGTAGAGCCAGAGGCTCAGCCTGCCATTGCATACTGCCAACGCTGTCCTGGCCTGGGCCTCAGAGCATTGCCTATTTCTGTTAGGTGGGGAAGGAAAGTTAGTTCTCTGTTCCCTGAGGACACCACTCAGTGAGAAAATAAAATGCACCTGTGCTTCCATTGATGTGAGTAGAAGATACATTTCTTGCTGGGTCTAGTGAAGTACAGAGAGGTACAGTTCTAACGTTGGTCACCAGTTGCAGTAAGGAAATATTGCCAAAAAGGTTGTCTCCTGTTAGGTCCCCTTTTTATCAGTTCTTTGGCCAGGGAAACTGGCTTTTCTTGGACTTATTTTAGCCTGAGCCTGTTGGCAGTTCAAGATATATGGGAGGCAACAAAGAAACCTAGAGAATTCACTGCTTTGTCATTCCTTCATCTTTCAGAAACTTACTATACTTCTGAGTGGTGATGGGGAAGACCTGAGCAAAAACGGACTATCCACTTTAAAAGAACCTCTTCAGTGGGTTGTAACTGGCAACCAGGATTAAGAACCTCTAATTTAGGCCAAGTGATGATTGTGGAAGATATGTTTCCCATATAATTATTTAAAGGATATGATGAAACTCTCCAGATATTGATTAAATAAGTTATTATGGATTTCTTGCTACATTCCAGGCAGCTGTCTAGGTGCTGAAAATTGAGATGAGGGAAAAATCAAGTCCTTCTCTTCATGGACCTTGTATGCTAGTGACTATAAGGTGGGAGGAGGGTGCTTGGAAGATAGAACCATCATCCCCCCCTGCCACTTCTGGCTTTCAGTTCTTCGGCACCTCCAATAGAAGCTATTAAAATGACCTAATAGGGGAAGCCGGGATGGCTCAGTGGGTTAGGCGCTCACTTTGCAGTGCCGGGGACCAGGGATCGAATCCCGGCCCTGGCCCGTGCGGACCCATATGCTGAGCTGGGAGCTCTCCCAGTTCAGTTCTCTCTCTGTCTCTCTCTGTCTCTCTCTGTCTCTCTCTGTCTCTCTCTCTCTCTCTGTCAAAAATAAATAAATAAATAAAATATTTAAAATAAAATAAAATAAAATAAATGACCTAATAGATCTTTCCTTCTTTGTACCCACCTCTCTAAAGGAGGTCAAGAAATGATTGCTTCTGTCTCCTATCTAACACCATCAACTGACTGCCTCTCACTACAAGATACAATCTAAGGTGCCTTTAGCAAGACTATAAAGAACCTCCCTGATCCCCTAAAATGTTTCCTTGTCACAATTTTCCAAATGTGCGACTCAGTATCATGTGGTGGCCACTTCTTGCGCCTTCTTCACATGTTGCTCTATGTGGAGTACTCCCTCCTCCTCCTTAACTGCTGGGTGAACTTCTATGTTGCTTTTCAGTAGCCCCTTTTCTGTAGTCCTAACCCTGTGGGGTCTTCTATCCTCAAAATAAAAACAATCTGGTGTATAGGAACTTGGAGGACTTCATGATTCACAATCAAATGTGCTAGAGGCTGAAAGTACCTGCCTCTCAGGAGTAAGCCTACCCTTGATCAAGGTCCACATTTTTAAGTGCCTTATGGAGGCAAAAGAAATCTCTTTTCAGAGCCCCAGAAATGCAAGTCATTTTTTTTTCCAGATCCAAGTGTCCTTTAACACAGTGTTCAACCATCTGTACTAGTGTGATGGGATGAAGCATTAGCAGAATTAAATAAACCACTTAACTGTTGCAGCCTTCCCTCTCTCCCCTGGGGAGTTCTCCCATCTTTTCTGAACAGTCCTCATCCCTTCTGCCAGCCAGTCACAACCACAGATGGACCCGAGCTTTCAAGCTATCTTGTCATTGGACCCTTTCACTACATTAGTAGCTGTAAGTCAGCAAATAAACCTTTTGATAACATAGGTCTAACGTATCAACTAGTGGGGTTTCTCCATGGGTAAACTTTGAGATACACTGACTTATTTACTAAACAAAGCCACTGGGGGCCACTCCCGTTGCTGTAGAAAGCTTTCTACCTTTCCCTAGGCCAGTATCAGCATCATAAATACCCAGAGAACTTGTTAGAAAGGTCCATATCCCCATTCCCACATATTGGATGTGTTAGTTCTGCATGCATTGAACAAGTAGAAAAGAATATAACAGAATGGAGTAGAAAACATTAGACTAGATCACAGGTAGTAAGGTTAAGAATTATTCCTGGAGATTGTGCTTCAGTGAGTATGTTTGCATATGCACACATGCACACCATAAATGTCAAGTATATGTTTTACAATAGATAGAGGTAAAAACAACAACAACAACAACAACAACAAAACAAAACAAAAACCCACCTTAATAACAGAAATATTAAGACAAAAAAATGCAGGCAATAGGGTTGTATTAACTTTGGAGCAGATAGAACATAAAAATGTGCAGGGCCTAGACTATGTCTTCAGTGCTAATTGGAGACATTCCTTCCAGAAACTATCTATTCTGTGATATTCTCTCTGACAGAGTTTGCCCTAACCTCTTTTGAACTACCCTTCCCGTCTTTGTTGCATTTGCCACTCTGACTACAATGGATTTATTTACGTGTATGTGTTTCTAATAGACTGAAACTAGAGGCTGAGTTATATTCATCTATGTGCCTAATCCAATAGCCAAAATATAGTAGATAGATATTCGCTAAATTGGTCATTCAAAAATGAATAGGGCAGGGGATGCCAGGCTAGCTCAGTGGTTGAGTGCTTGCCTCACAGACAGCTGTCTGAGGTCTGGGGTTTGATTCCCAACCGGCCCATACATCCTCACATGCTGAAATGCAGTACAACTGGTGACTGCAGGGATGGTGGTGAAGGTTCTTTCCTCCTATGCAGGAGGCCACCAGTTCAGTTCCTGCCCTACACAGCCCCACATCCACCTGTGTGGAATAAAACCATGTCACAACTAATGATGTACAACTATGGAGATTGCTCTGGGCCCTCCCCCTTCTCTCTCTCTCTCTCTCTCTCTCACCTTCTAACAACAACATTTTTTTTTTAATTAATAAGACAAGAATCATGAATGGATGCTAATGAGAGAAAGTTTGATGAGAAACAGGACATTTATATATTATACTCTGATTACATCAGGGAGTGCTGTTATTTTTAAGACATACTGAAATATTTGAAGAGGGGAGAGAGAGAGAAAATGTACCTTCTATAAATCTAAAATTATTTCCTAATCAATTAACTGAATAAATGAATTAATGACAAATGTTATTAATAAGTAGAGACCATATTGACGTTATAGCTACTTGGTCACTGAGACAACTATGCTGCATTTACATAATTCCACAGTCCCCTTAAGTATTCCAGATTCCAAGACCACAAGGCAGGAACAAAGTCTAGATTTTCTCTGTCCCTAGAATATCAAAAGCAGGGGCCTTGGCTCGGCCTATGTGCACCAGAGTCCATCTCATTTAGTTGAACTGATGAATCACTAAGTAGGTACAAACTGGTTCATAATCAGTAGCAGCCCTACCTTTCCCCACTTCAGCCCCCGCCACACAAGTAGCACCATGCTGGCCCAACCCCACCACAGATTTCCCCTCTCAACTTTCTCTCACAAAAAGAGTAGAAAAGCTGCCCCCACCAGCTCATATAGAAAGAAACCCCTCACAAAATTTTGGCCTAAGTACACATACTTTATGGTGCTACCAAAACTACAAAGGGTAAGGCTTAGTTTGGTCCATATATTGTGTCAGCATAAAACTGCAAGGCTGAGGGACCTAATCAAACTGCCAGATGTTTCACACACTGAGATTTAGTCACTTTGGATTTTATTCAGTGATTTTATCAGGTGACCAAGTTGCATAAATCAGATGTTGTCTCAACATTAGGTAAACTTAACTCCCCAATAACAAAAAATCTCCTCTTGGCCTGAGCTGACTGCAGTAAAATAGCCTTGGGTCAGGGAGAGGGCATGAGAACAGAACACCCTTCAGCACAGAAGTGTCTGACCTTTTGGCTTCTCTGGGCCACATTGGAAAAAGAATTTTCTTGGGCCACACATAAAATGCACTAACATTGATGAGAGCTGATGAGCTAATATATATATATATATATATATATATATATATATATATATATATATATATATATATATATATATATATATATATATATATATTAAAAACAAGCTCATAATTTTTAAGAAAGTTTACAAATTTGTGTTGGGCCATATTCAGTTATCCTGGGCAACATGCAACCCATAGGACACAGGTTGGACAAGTTTGCTTTAGCAATTTCACTCCTTCTGAAACAGAGTAACTGTGTCTACATGGTGCTGGTTGGCTCTGTTCTGCAGGGGGCAATGGGTGAATAGAAAGGTGAGAGGAAAAGGCAATGGTGTGGCCTTCCTTCCCCAAAGTCTGGGGACAGGGTTCCTCTGGTTAAATGTAGCTCCAAGCCAGTTTCTTGCTTACCATGTTCACTACTTTCCTTTTCACCTATGAGACTATTAATTCTCTGCCTCTGTCTTCTACATCCCTGGCCACTCTGTGGCCCCAAGAAAAATTCAGGGTCAAATAAGATCATTCATAGCAATACCCACAATAAAATGTTATGGGACGATGATGTTAAACTCTAATTTTAGTTTCTCTCCAAAAATATAGCATTGTCTGAAAACAAAGATACTTGTAAGGAAGAGACAAAGAAATATAGGGGAGGAATTAAAATGAAAATTAGGAAATCCCTCAGCCCCAATTGCAACTGAGTCATTGTGAGTTGGGTGATGTTAAGCTAATTTCATAACTTTTATCTTTTTAACTACAAAATAAGAGTTCAAGCTTGGCTTGTAAGTTAATGTCTATGTCCAAAATTCAGTACTTCTAAGTAAAAGTTCCTCTTTGTATAAATAATCCCTTCAGAGGACTGAATAAACCAAGCTGACTATGTTCTTCCACAAGCACTTCATATTCAAGGTCACTCTGAAGGTTGTTCTTACACGTATATTTCAAGACCTAGTCCTGCATGTAATGTACATGTGTGTATGTGTGTGTGTGAACAGATGGATGAATATATGGACCGACACATACATACATATAGGATACACATATTCTATGTAATACATACTAAATAGTATGTGTGTGTGCGTGTTATGGTTAAGTGCCTAATCACATGTTGTTTTACAAATAAGAGAACTACCCTGTTTCCCCAAAAATAAGACAGTGTCTTATATTAAGGTGTGCTCCCAAAGACGCGCTAGGTCTTATTTTCAGGGGATATCTTATTGTTCCATGAAGTAGGTCTTATTTTCGGGGGATGTCTTACTTTCGGAGAAACACAGTAACTCTGCATTAGTAAAAGAGGCCACTTTAAAAATATTGCGTAGGTCACTTTTACACAAATTATATAGGACATCTCTGTGAGTGCCTTGACAAGAACCAGGGACAGACCACAGGACCAGCAAAAGTATCCAGAATTAGGACCGGAAGCTTCAAGGAAGCCGTCCTCAAAGACATTTACATGCAGAACACACCGGCTTGTGCATATTAAATGGGAGCTCAGACACACAAGATGGTGCTAATGTGGATAAAATATGGATAAGGAAAGACCAGACACGAGCTAAATGAATAAAATTAAGACATTGGAAAAATGAAACACAGCCCTTTGGCCAAGTGGCCAACATCAATATCCAATTTGGAGAAGTTTGGAAAGGTGGTGTGCAGACTATCAAACAGAGAAGAAACTTAGAATAATTTTAAGGGTCTGCTACTTGCTGTGTACCCATAGAGCACCAGGGCTTCAAAGCCCTACCATGTGAGCCTGTGTTGTGGGGTACACTCAGAGCAGAGCTACAGGCCAAAAGCCTGGGTCCCTGACTTGGCTCTACCATTACCTACAAGTCAGGGATTCCCAACCCTGTGCCCGCGGGCGCCATGGCGCCCACAGCCCGATTTGTGTGTGCCCGCCATTATTTGACTGCATCAGAAGTTTTTCATAAACACTAAGTAAAACTATAATTTATTCAGAGATCCAAGATGGCGGCATGAGAGGAGAACGCCGATAACTGCCTGGGAAGGGCCTTGTGAACAGAGGGGAATCCACAGGGGAAACCCTGAGAAGAAACCTCAACTGAGAGAACCACACAACACGGAACAACACACAAAGGTTAGAAAAAAAGGGGAGAGCGGGAGAGGGAAGGGGAAGCAGCGGTTCGGGGACAGAGACTCGGAGCGCGGCCCGGGGCTGGCAAACACAAAGGGGGATTGGGGGACTACGGTCACAGTGGAGCTGGATCGAGGGCGGGCTGGAAGCCGAGACCTAGGGAGCGTGGAAGCCCCACAAGACTGTGGACAATTTAACATCCGAACTCAAGGGACAGCACGCAGTGCCCTAATCAGATCACGGAGCCTAAAGTGGAACAGGGACTGTGGAGCAGGGCGGCGGCACTTCC
>PVKE010004250.1:0-65998 GCA_004027555.1 Craseonycteris thonglongyai
GAGGTGGAACGTTTTTAAAAGGGAGGGAAAGGAGAGGGAGGATGATGGGAGGGGGGGGGGGGGGGGGGGGGAGATTGTGACAGTTTCATTCCACACAGGTGGATGTGGGACCACGTGGAGTGGGAACTGAACCAGGGGCCTCCCACATGGGAGGTGGAAATCTTCGCCACTGAGCCATTTTGGTGGTTACCAGTTGTGCCTCAGTTCAGCATATGAGTTTGCACGGGCCAGAAGCAGGAATCAAATCCCAGACCCTGCAATTTGCAAGGCAAGCTCTCAACCACTGAGCTATCCCAGCATCCCTCAAATTGGTCTCAATCAGTAATATGGCAATATTCGAAACTACTGTGAAATCCAATAGCACACTGTTATAGAGTTTTAGAATCTTCTCAATGTTTCCCCTTATATAATTAAGAAAGCATGTAATGTTTTCCTTATAAGCAAATTAAAATGAAATATTAGGACAATGTATAAAGGACAACTCTTATGAACCATAATTAATTGATCATTGGTTATCTCTGACAAGTTATGAAAACAGTATTATTATTTTAAGCTTGTCCCTTGGGGTGTTTATAAGGCCCTTCTTAATAATGCTTCCTTTAAAAATATAAATTAGTTCTTGAAAGTATTTTTTGTTTTCTAGCCAAATGTTAACCCTCTCCTAAATACATACTGGTAGCCTTTCTCCTTATTGTTAATGACAAAGACTAAGACATTTTAACAGTATTGTGTTAGAATTTAGGAAACTGAGTTATGGGACCATGGGCCAGTCATCAAGAGTCTTAATATTATTTTTTGTAAAATATGGGAATCACCCATATGAATGACCTCTCAGATGCCTTCCAGCTTTAATGGACTGTGATCTTAATATGTCACTAAGAAGATTCAGCTTAGCCACCTGCAGGACCCTTGCCCTGCTAGTGACACTCTTAGTAACATAACCTAACAATTATGAAACTAGGACTTTACTATTTTTATCTTTTAAAAATTAATTTGCAAGACATAATTTCCTTGTGTTTTAAAAAGAACATTAATGTAAGAACGTTTTTGAAGATTTATTTTATTGTTTTGAGAGGTGAGAGACAGAGAGACAGAGACAGAGGGATGAAGGGGGGAGGGCCCAGAGCAGTCTCCACAGTTGTACATCATCAGCTGTGACATGGTTTCATTCCACACAGGTGGATGTGAGGCCACTGGGAGGATGGGGGGGTGGGCAGGATGGAGGGGCAGAAACTGAACAGGGGTGGGTGGCTCCTGCATGGGTGGTCTCACCTCCACTGCCATCCCATGGTTACCAGTTGCGCTGCAATTCAGCATATGGGGTTGCATGGGAGAGTGCCAGGAATCAAACTCCAGACCTCCTAATTACAAGCTAAGCAATCAATCATTGAGCTATCCTGGCATCCCTGTAAGAACTTCTTTAAAAATCGTATTTCAATTTTGTCATCATCCTGACAAGGCATCAGCAACTGTCATACAAAGACAGATAGATGAGATATAAAGATAGATAGATACACCTACACCCCACACACACCAATGAGTAATGCTTCACTGAGGCATAAATGACCTATAATACTCGTAAACTACACATATTTTGAAGTGCATAATTTTATGCTTTGAAATACATACCAAATACCCATGAAAACTCAGTAGTTTTAATAATATTTTAATAACTGCTATTACTGAGCACTTAATATGTACTGGTATTATACAAAGTGCCTTATACATATACATTACTTAATTTATACAATAATCTTGCCAGACATGTATTATTATTAATCCCCACTTTAAAGATGAGGATACTAAGCCTTACACAGATTAAGAAGCTTGTCCAAGGTCACACAGGTACTGAGTGATCAGCCAAAAGTTCAAACTCAGGTAGTTTTATCTCAGAGCCATTTAAAAACCATTCAATCAAACAGCTACAAATGCACTACTATATGTTATTTTATGGTCATACAAATAATAATTCCTGTCTTTGGATTAATGAAAATAGCTACTCCTGGATACCATCAATTTGTCAGGAACTACATACTGAGTGTTTAACATATGTCTACCATACATGACAATCCTGCAAATTAAAGATAATCATGGTTGCATGGATCACAAAACAGCCTTAGAGAGGTAGAATAACTTGTTTAAGATCAATCAACTACTAAATGGCAAACCACATTTGACTCCAAAGTCCATGAAGTTCTTAACTATATCACATTTTAGACTGACACAAAGACTTTTACAAGTTAGAAGCCTTTAAGATGACTGCTGATCACCCTTTTAACATCTTCAGATGCTCACTGTTTAGCTAGACAGATTATTAAGGTAGTTCTAAGCCTAACTAAATCATGAGGCTAAAATTTCATTTACTGCCAACCAAAGTGCAAATCAAAAAAGCTTACTTACTCACAATCCAAGTTTTGTTTTATTTTTAATAAATCACATGTTCTAGAAAAGTCACAGAGCTTTAATTTGTGGCAGGTTGAAGCAAGCTTATTAAGAATGTTAGTTACACCAAGTGCATATCCACTTGTCTGGACTAGCCCACTGTCCCGTTCCTGTAGCAGGGTTAAATAGCAGTTTAGTCACCTCATAAAAAGCACAGTGTTAAAAAGGAAGTGACTAATAATAATCTGGAACCAATGGAACATTATAAGAGATATGCAGGTCAAAATCAATTATCTACAAAACCCCTGTGTAAATAGCTCAAAAACTGTTCTCCGCCTGGCCTTGTTGTGTTATAGTCTCAATTGATTTGGCAAGTTGGTCTGGTTTAATGAAATAAATATGAACAGTAACAAATTCTGAGGCTTTTTGCTATGTACATAAACACAAATACTATCATGCAAGCAAACACAGTTGGAAGAAACAAGGATGGCTGCTCATAGAAGGCTTCATTTTAGACTCATAAAATATGAGTATTGGAAGGGTGTTCAGATTTCATCAACTGCTAGTATTTCAATCAGGAGACCCCCACATCTTGAAGTCTTAGCTGAATTAAGTACTGCAATCATACCCTCCCTGTCAGGTATTCCCTGCTCTATATCAAGTAGGTAATGAGAATCTCTGGAGAGAAGTTTATCAGTAGCCTACTCTTAAACTTCTATCAGTAGCCCAACCATTCTCAACAGATTCCAAATGAAAAGCAGGTTGTCCTCACAAGACCCAGTCTAATCCTCCCATTTAGCAGGGGAAGAAAATGAGACGTAGGGAGGTAAAGCTGTTTGCCCCAAGTCACACATTGGCTTAATGATAATACAAGCATGTTCTCTTAACTCCTAACCTAGGTCTTTCTACTAAATAATCTTAACTATGTTCTTCAAAGTTATTACAGTTAGATGCAAAATACTAATAACTCCCTGGGTTTAATTATCTCAAATTTCTAAAAAAAAATTTTTTCAGAGTATAAGTGAAAATGTATTAAATGTAAATTTAAAATGCTGCTGATTTATTCTTGATATTTCTTTTAATATGCTGGGATTCATGCCAACAAAGAGAATCACCTGGTGCTACCTTTCTACATTATAATTGACCACCTTCACACTTCCCTGCAGTGGTCCAACATTATCTTCAGTTTTCTTCTATCAAAAAAAGGTTGCACTGCCACAAAAGTTCTTAAACCTAAAAAAAAATCGTTCATTGCATCCCAGCCTCTAAAACCAGATTACATCAGAGACAAAGAGTTGCCCATCATAACAGAACTAGCAAAATTTCTAAGCAAGAATTTTACTTTTACAAACTAAATATATAGATAATAACAACTTTTTGGATTTTATTATTATCTGATTCTAGTACATACATTAGAAAAGATTCTGATGTCAGAGGAGCATTAAATTTTATAAGCAACATAGCCCTATTAGATCAGCCTAACGCTCCTAGTGGCATAGTCTCTCGCAAATCTATTTAGTGTGAATGGTCAGGTTTACCTATACAAAGATACTAGCTCAGGAAGGAAGACAAGTTGTTAGTTGCAAGGCTACTTTAAACCAAAGAAGCTATTTCAGTTCAATCAAGAGTTCTATTCTCAAGTCAACTATTCTGCACAGAGGCCAATATTCTATGCTATGAATTAAAATGGCACTTGTACCTCCCCTTTCTCTCTGTCAAAAATCAATAAAATAAATCTTTAAAAAAAAGAAATGGCACTTGTTTCTCAGTTCCTGTCTCTTAGTCATTTAATTGCTTATGAGCACCCTCTAGTGGAGGGCAGGAGAGGAAAAAGAATATATATTTGTAAATACTGTATATTGCTTCTAACCCACAAGACTGGTCATGGAGAAAAATTATTTGAAACGTGTAGATTCCTCTTGACCCTGCCTTTCTTCTCCATAACAACTTTATAATTTAGAGCTAATTGCTAAATAAGTAATAGTAACCATATAGTTAGTTACTCAGAGTCTGTAAACATTCAATAAACATTTATTAAGCTCCTATTGTATGTAGGCACTTGGATGCAGATATCTGACCTTGGATGCTGGCTTTAATATTTAATGTCATTTCCTAGAGAAGTTGCTTGACTTCATATGACCTCAGTTTTCTCATCTAAGAAATGTGAATTACATCTTTGTTGACATCATTAAAAATATAAGTAAAAATGTACCTAGTGGATTTAATTAATTTTAAAACTTAAAAACAAACAACAACAACAACAATCAACACACACAATACTTCATCCCTGTCTCTTTGCCAGAAAGTAGGATTATCATGTAGGTGTTTTCAGAGGCAATGCCCAATTATTTCTGTCTTTAAGAATTTAAGCCTAGATGATGAATAGGTATTAGTCAAATGTTTATTGGTATAAGTTAAGTGTTTTATAACACCTTATGTCAACTATATTTAACTTAATTAGTATGTGGTCTGAAACATACACAGAACAACCAAATATATTACTTAATCTTTTCCATATCAAAGATAATCAGAAGATGCTGACCAATACTTAGCAAAATATTTTCTTCAGAGGTGAACCAAGTAAGTTTATTTAGGAGTTTCTTATTGCCTCCTCTCAAGAGCTTGTATGACATTCTTCAAAGTGCCACCCCGTGAAGAGTATGTTTACATATATGGGGGGAGGTGCCCCCAAAATGTATACACATTTTAAGAGATGTTATCTATGTATTACTTTTCAAAGTTGAATTACAGTAGCAATGTGTAGTATGATGTTTGCTCTAAAGATGGTGCTAAATAAATGCTAGTGTCACCATACAGCAGGCAGGACAGTCACAGAAAATGGAAAAGCATGGTTGTTGATTGAGGAGCATAAGAACATTTTGAAGCAGTATCTGACATTTGAGAATATTGTGGAAGTACAACAACAATGAAGGCATGAACATGCAACAGAATCTCCAACATACCTAACAAATGCACGTATCTGTGATAAGTTTGATATGGTAAAATGAAACGACATGCAGTGATACAAGTGGACACTTTGGTCAACATTGCCTGGACACTGATGGTAACCACTCTGAGCACCTCCTGTAATGACAGAAGTCAAAAGTGACTTGTATTCATCTTTTGTTATTGCTATATGTTGAGTATTACAATTTTAAAAGGTTTTTCTTTCTTAAAATGTGTATATATTTTGGGGGCACTCTGTATTTTGGCTCTAAGTGTGTCTAAGAGCCCATCTCTGCCATTCACTACCTGCTTATGACTGGGATTTTTAAAAGGCTATGTTACAAGTGATGCCAAAAGTAGAACTTGCTACAAGTTTCCCATTTAATTCCTATGAGATGAACTAAAAACAAAATTGAGAGACAGGAAAACAGGTTATTGGTGGCAGAGGAAAGGAATGTTTCTATCCACTGCAGTGAGTTCAGGAGACCAGTTCAACCTACTGAGAACTTTCAGCTTAAATATATTTAAGTGGCCTTTAAGCTACTTCTCTTCTGCCACCATCATTAAAGCAAAAATATTGTCCTTTTATGTTGTAAGGCTGCATGGTGCCCTTTTATGGTTTCTCCCATCAATGCTGCCTGTGATATAATCCATGTGTGTAAAAATTTTGGTAGGTTAATACAAGAATACGGTACATATACGATCTGACAATTAAGTTCGTGAACTTGCCACCATGTGCTTACATTGGCAGCACCGTACAAACAACTCAGTAAGGTTCCATAACCTTGGTATATCAGTATTTCATAGCTGTGTTTGTGTCAACATGTGGCAGTATCTTGCTGGGTGGTGTCCATTATTGTTGTTGCATGTATTTGTATGCTGCCACAAGAATGTCAGAACTTGAATTAGAGCAATGAACAAACATGAAATTTCTTGTTAAACTTGGCAAGAGTGGAAGTGAAATCAGGGACATGTTAGTCCAAGTTTATAGGGATAATGCCATGAAGAAAATGGTAGCATACAAATGGATTAAACATTTTTCTGAGGGGAGTGATGATGAGGTCAGGATGGCCAGTAATTAGCAGAACTGATGAAAACATTGCAAATATTCATCGAATTGTGTGTCAAAATTGTTGGCTGACTGTGAGAAGCATAACAGACCAAGTAAACATTGATAGTGAAACAGGAAAATCTGAACTGAAAATGTTGGCATGAGAAAGGTGTATGCAAAAATGGTCCCAAAGGAGCTCAATGATGAACACAAGCAAAGGAGAGTACCGTAGAAGTTTGCCAAGACCTTCTGGAGATGCAAGATGATATTCTAGGCCGTGTTATCACTGGTGATAAAATACGAGTGTACCAATACAACCCTGCAACAAAGCGTCGAAGTGCACAATGGAAGTTAGCCAGTTCTCCATGACCAAAAAACTTCCATCAGTCCAAATCAAGAGTCCAAACAATGTTGCTAACCTTTTTTGATGTTAGAAGCATTGTTCATTATGAATTTGTACCAACTAGACACACAGTCAACCAAGTTGACTATTTGGAAGTGCTGAAAAGGCTGAGTGAAAAAGTTTGATGAAAACAACCTGAACTTCCTGCCAACAAGTAATGGCTCTTACATCATGACAATGCACCACTCAAGTGGTACTGTCTGTGAGGGAGTTTTTAGCCAGTAAACAAATATCTATATTGAAACAACCTGCCTACATACCTAATCTGGCCCCCAATGACTTTTTTTTTACCAGAAGATCAAGGAAATATTGAAAGGAAGACATTTTGATGACATTCAGGACATTAAGGGTCATACAACAAAGGCTGTGATGGCCTTTCCAGAATAAGAGTTCTAAAATTGCTATGAAGGGTGGACTAAGCACTGGTGTCAGTGCATAGCTTCCAAGGGGAGTACTTTGAAGGTGACTGTAGTGATATTCATCAATGAAGTATGTAGTTCTTTTTCTAGGATGAGTTCATGAACTTAATTGTCAGACCTCATAGATCAAAGGACTGGGTTAAAAATCCTCAATCTGCTTCTCATTCACTGTGTGACTTTGATCAACTCTCTTCTCTGTTTTACCATCTGTAAAATGGAAAAAAAAAAAAGGACATCTCCAAGTTCTTTTCTCTCACTGTGAACAAATTTTCAAGGCCATAACCTGGCACCTCTACAACTATTTTCCCCTACTACTTTTTTATACTGTATTCAGGTTTGTTTGCTCATCAATCCAAAAAATATGCCTGAATTTGCCTACACATTTTTGCTCATGTCATTACTACTGTCTGGGATTCCCTCCCTATTCTTTTCCACCTGTTCACTTCATAGGTATGTTCAGATCATATAAGAAAAGCAAGTGAAAGCACTTCTTCAAAATTCATCTATTCCTGAAAGTCTTCTATAACCTCCCAACCTCAAAACTGTTTCTGTCCTCTAAAAGACCTAGTGCCTTTTGATAGTCAATCATATCTAGTGACACTTGTATAAATCTTCCAGAAATAAACATCTTTTAGTCAGCCAGTACCTGAGGGAGGACCAGAATCTCAGGTGGGAGCTGAGGGGATTTTAGAGACAGAGGTCTTTTGTGAGTAGGTCAGAGTCTAGGTTAAAGGAATAAAACCTAGCCCAGTAACTGGATCCAACTGTGGGGAAAGCCAAATATCTAGGGATCAAAACAATGTCAACCTACATTTATGGAAGTCTGCCTAGGCCATGGCCCTGTATGGCATTTCTGTCACTGAGGAAAAGGTAGTCAGTCCCAAGAAAGGCAGTGACAGTGCTCCAATGGGTACACTGGGATCAGGAGACCTGTTGTTCTAGAAGGTGAAGGGGAAAGGGAATGTCCCAGTGAATAAGGAAGAAATATCATCCAAATATGCAACCCCATGTCTCCTAAATCATTTGCACCAGTAACAAGGAAGTTTCTGGAAAAACATCTATCACTGGAAGGCAATTTCTTAAGTGATCATGTGTCACTATACTTCCTTGAAAAAGTATAAAAGCAGAGTGATTATGAACTTGGACTCTAAAGCCATACTGCCAGTATTTGAAATTCTGCCTCCACGGCTAAAAGCTGTATAACTTTGGACAATTCTCTTATCTACTCAGTGCCTCAATTCCTTCCTCTGTAGAGTTTCTAAGTCATAAAATTATTGCGAAGATTAAAAAGTATACATGTATGTGCACACACACACACAAAAACACTCACGGGCTGTCTGGAAAGTGTCTAGCCATGTAACCATTCTCATTATATTAATGGCTGGATTTTTCCCGGACAGCCCTCATATATTGTTGATGGGAGAATTTTTGCTATCTGACTACAGGGAATAGACAAACAGATAACACTAAACTTGTTTTAAGTAGAGTGTAAAACACTATTATTCATTCACTTAACTAATAGTTATTGAGCATCCACTATGTGCCAAGAACTCAGCTGAGTACAAGGTATACAACCAATGATGAGCAGTTTCTGCTTTGAACCATATCTCATAGGTTTGTGAATAGTTAAGACCACATTAGCTCTATTTTATTCTGTTATAGCTAATGTTTATTATACCCTTTGTGAGAACACACTTGGCAGTTTGCCAAAATCTCATTTCATAGGACAAAAAAAAAAAATGGGGCTCCTATTTTCACTCAATATCACAGAGCTAATAAATATAGCAGAGTCAGGACTAACAGATGTTGACTGCTAGCCTTCTATAATTTTAAATGACATCCCGTCCACTTTAAATGTGAATCAACCTGGCTAGCTTGTTAAGACTCTGATTTACTGAGTACAGGAAAATGGTAAAATTGAATTCTGAAAATATTTAAAAAGTCTCTAGAGGTCATTAGATTATCTGAAATTATAACTGTTTTAAGGCATAGAAAGGTGATGAAAGAATAGAGATCATTTATGTTGCAAAATCTCATCTGTTTTTTGCAGTTAGTTTTGATACCCTGGAAATTAGTTAGGAAAAATACAATTTAACTTTACTATACTTCTCAAGCCAAGCAAACAAAATTATTGTATCATTTGAATTATTTTGTAAATAAATTAAAGTATACTTTAAAAATACTGTTATCAAAGAAAATAAAAATGTAGGGTGCTTGGAAATCAGTTTGAAAAAGATTTGTCAAACCTTCCCTGGGTCTTACTCCACTCAAAAAGGATAGTACCTTTATACCTCTCTCCAAGGATGTATACTCGTATGTAAGTAACAACGTTGATACGATGACTTGCAGTTCATTCAGCTCATTAACATGTTATTCTGTTTCATATAGGCCAGACCAACACACTCAACACCTCTCAAAATAACTCAACACCAAACTCTGAAGAAGGATCCCAATTGTGAAAGTATTCCTAGAAGATAATATAATTTTCTATGCACTATTTGAGATTTCATAAACCATGAAGGCTCTCATCAAAACAAGCAGCATAAAAATTTTTTTGTTACCAAAACTACTAAAACATCAAAAAGAAACCATGTATTAAAAAACAAATGCATGCCTTACAACAATTCATATCTCAAGATAATTGTTATTGTTGTTATTGTTTAATTAGGCCCTATGAAAGGTATTCAGAAGTTTATGTTAAATGAGTGAAAAAACTATCTTGGGTGTAGTTTGTTCAGGTTATAAAAGCACCAGTGCTTATTTTATCTCCCTACAAAGTATTGCTGAGATAATTATTGCTGACAGCTTTATTCAAGGTTCATTTCACTTTTTCTGCTATTTTTCTCTGGTTAGAAGTTCAACAGAGTCCATGGGAAGCCACACCCCTCACACCTGTTAGGCTTCTTCATGTTACGGAGGGCCAGTATGGACATGTCACTTCAAATTAGCATTGTACTAGGGCACTAACTGTGACAATTACTTATCATAGGTTTAACTAAAAGTTTCTACTTCAACCACAAAAACAGTGTCACAGAATGTAATTTAAACCTGTAAAAGCAGATTGCATAAAAAATATTCAGAGAGCCACAGAAAAGGTTCCCAGGGTCAAACTTTGTACTATATTTGAATTATAAAGGAGTACTCTACAACTGAACATTTCCTTTAAAACAAAATCAAAACAAAAAGGTAAACAAGGAAGAGCCAGCAATTCTACCTTGGCAGCAGACAGGGTGATGAGTGGCTGATCTTCATGGTTCTCTCCTAAACTTGAATATTTAATTCATTTTGTTAATTCTCTTGTGTCATGTAACTATTTCAATAACAAAATTTCCAGCAAGCAAAGTAGCTATTTCCAGATTTACCAAAGACTAGGTAGGAAGGAAGCATTCTCTTCTGATAATTTGTTTTTATTTTACTTGCAAACCAGGATACTACCATTAGAGAAACCAGACATTAACATAAACAAACAAACAAACAAACAAAAAAAGAAAGAAAGAAAAAGGAAAAAACTTCACACCCTTAAATGTGTTTCAAGCTACTTATTTATTATAAGCCTCTCAATTTCAAGTGCAAAATAATCTCAGAATTATGCCACCTCTGAAAGACCTGGGATGGCTAGAGGTAGTTAATATGGACTGCTGTGAGGCTAATTGTGGATCCTGAGTTAATTACTCTCTCCTGAGAGGGAAATTAAAAAATAAATAAAATGGTCTTTTATTCCATTTTAACTTCAATTTGGACTCAAGGAAACACCGAATGATGGTGGCTAAGCTCTGGATACTTCATTATTTGCTGCTGTTATTGAAGTGAAGATCTAGAAAGTGTGAGAAATAAATATGTCTACTTCATAATCAGCGCTAATGTGCAAGAACAGAACATCACTGAATGGGTCTGTATTTGCCACAATAGCAATGATCTGATTCACAAATACCCAGTGTTCATTACCTAGTCAAAGTTAAAAGGAATTCAGTTGACATGTATGTACACACACACACACACACACACACACACACAGAGCAATGTGGCTGGAAGATACAAGACAGAGATCATAAAAACTAGCTTTGAAACAGAATCTAGAAGTATAAAACACTCATGAAAATCATGAGTACAAAATAATCACAGTACAAAATAATTGTGCTGAACAAAATTCAACACAAGAAATTATTTGCAGGAAATCACATCCATTGGTGAATCCATGGTAATTTTGGCATGGCAACAATTTCATTATTTTAACAGTGCCATGAATTTTACAAGCATCATATACATGAGTGGTATAATAGAAATGCAAAAATTTTCTCAGGCTAAAATACAGATGGGGTGGTATTTTAAGCAATAAACAAACGAAACAAAAAACTCCTCAAGATATTTTTCTTCGTTTTTCTAACATTAGAATGGTATTTATTAACAAAAGCATATAAAGCCAACACAGGAATTACTGATTTAAAAAACCCAAGGTCTTATCAAAACAAGCCCTTTGCTTTATTTTATAAATAACAACATATTCATAGAGAATCAAGACAAACATCTTAGGTTAGAAAAGTGCTTTTACCTCAAGTTGGTTCCTCATTTTAAATTTGATAAAGAGGTTTATTAGTGGAAAAACCTCATTATTTTAGAGAGCTACTGTATTAATCAGTGGTGACTTCAGCTCATCATAATCACAGAACCTTCAAATATGCAGGGATATATCTCAAGCCTGCTTTGTATGCAGAAAGAGTACCAACCAGCCATTTGGCACATGTCTAGTCAATAGTGGGATGCCATTTACCCCACAACACTGTGGAACTCTTTTGATAGCAAACATCGGGGCTTCGGATATGTTTCCAGCAGCATCTAATTCCTTGGCAAAACTCAGGCAGTTATGCTAACAGCTTTGGTCTCAGCACATAGACACAGTGCTGCGGGACATCTTGTGCTTTTCCTCCTGGTAAAAACTGAGTCTGAATTAACTATACCAAGTTAGGCACAGAGCATAAATGGGTATTATGTAGAAATGAGAAAAAGAATTTACCTCACTGGTTAAACCATGGCTGGTCCATCTCAGGAAAATGATTTTTTTCTTTCTGTTCAACTCCTATTTACTTATTGTGAACCTCTAGAATTCTTGGTTTGTGGTTCTCTCTCTCTCTCTCTTTTTTTTTTTTTCAAAGATTTATTTTTATTGTTTTTGACAGAGAGAGAGAAAGATACAGAGACAGAGAGAAGGGGGAGGGCCCAGAACAGTCTCCATAGTTGCACATCATCTGTTTTTCCACTTAATTTAATTCCATAGGTAGGTATGGGCTGCACAGGGCAGGAACTGTGCCAGGGTCTCACCCCAGTGAGAAATGAACTGGGGGCACTCTCCAGTTCAGCATATGGGTCAGCACGGGCAGGGGACGGGATTCGATCCTCAGTTCCAGGGGCTGCGAAGTGAGTGTTTAACCCATGGAGCCGTCCCGGCTTCCCCAGTTTGTGGTTCTCTTAACTTTGCCTCTGTGTGTTTAGGTATTGGACCTTAAGGTACTTGAAGACACAGCCTGGATCTTATATTCTCATTTTTAGCCCTCGGAGGGCTTAGCAGGTTGCTTTGATAGGCCAGTCATATAATAAATATATATTGCTTGAATTTAAATGAATGGGTACTTTCCTGACTTTTCTTGCCAAGATAAAATATAAAAATACTTGTAATTTTCTAGAGAAATAAAATATATATATAGAAAAAATATATCTAGGGAAAAAAAGGGTGGAAACCACTCCAAAGTGAAATAAGAAGTACTAAAAAACAATCACAAGAGTATTGTTCTGACCTCCATGTATGAGTGAAAAGTGAAAGGCTCTAAGTATTCTGACATAAGACAGCAGGTTAAATTTAACACAGTAGTTAGATGACTTGAGTCCACCAGTCAAAATATGTAAAATATAGACCACACAAATTCAACATCAACATAATTTGAACTTACACATTTTTATTTTTTGATAGTTTCATTATTTGATATTTCTGTATAACCATAATTACCTTTGCATTCTAATGTGGACTTCATGGGAATTAGAGAAATACTAATGCCATTTCAAATTTACTTTGTTTAAGATGATATCCCTCAAATTTATGAGGATGCATATTGAAGATAATAAAAATGTTTTCAGATTGCTATAGAAACTATCCAGGATGCATACCATACACAAAAATACTGTTAACACATTTTACATAATGTCTCATGTAAGAATAATTATACACCAGCATTATTTTACTATTATATATTTTTAGGATTTACAATCAGGTAAATACAAGAACCAGAAAGTAATCCCTCTACATACATGTATAAATGTTTATTTACTGGTTCATTTATTCTTGTATGTATACGCCTTCTTTCCCAAAATAATGTTTGTATTTTAAAAAATCACAGGAAAATTCTCAAATCCAATAAACTTAAAACAATTTTTTGACACATGATAAAGTAATGCTCCATTCCAGAGTCAAGAATGTCTTTAGTGGGCAGATTCATACCTGTAGCACTTATTTATATCAATGCCAAAGAAATTCATGTAAAATGAAAGTTGTGCTAAAGTGTTAATTCTCCCAAACAGGTAGTAATCATCGTTGTATGCCAATTAGAAGTCCTATTTTTCAAAAATAACTTTGAGCTGAAAAAATTTACTGAAAAGTACTATAGTTAAAAACAAATATCAATAACAACACCTTTAATGTGTATATAATCACACTAAAAAGTGAAAAAAATTTCCAGAGGCTGGGAATAAATCATTTTATACAACATGATTTCGATCAACATATAGTAAATGTCAGAAATATTCAAAAACAGGGGAAGCTGGGATGGCTCAGTGGGTTAGGCGCTCACTTTGCAGCCCCAGGGACCGAGGATCGAATCCCGGCCCCAGCCCGTGCGGACCCATATGCTGAGCTGGGGAGTGCCCCCAGTTCAGTTCTCACCGGAGTGAGACTCCAGCCCAGTTCCTGCCCTGTGCAGCCCCGCCCACCTGTGGAATGAAACTACCATATGTGGAAAAACCAATGATGCGCAACTATGGAGACTGTTCTGGGCCCTCCCCCTTCTCTCTGTCTCTGTATCTCTCTCTCTCTCTCTCTCTCTGTCAAATACAATAAATAAATCCTTAAAAAAAAATGTTCCTTCAAAAACAAAACAGAATCTCTGGAGATCTCTATGCAAAATGAGAGCAAGAAATGATCTGAGAATTAATATTTTTAAGGGCACTCATAAGGTTGTCATTCAGGAATTGTATGTTATTTGAAATTTACCTATTAATTGATCCATTTGCTTAAAAACTTATGTATTAGGATAGTATAGAATCAGAGAATTTTAGAGTTAAAGGAAACTTTGGGGTTGGGGGGAGGGAAGATGGTAAAGAGAAAGGCAGAGGATTCCAATATTTATTGAGAACCTACCATGCTCCAGACACTTTGAATTCATCCTGCTACTTCCCTTTAATACAAGAGCTCTAGGAGGTAGGTATTGTTACCTCTCTTTCAGGAAATAGAAGTCCTGAGAGGCTATCTGCTCTGGGTGGTGTTGAGATTTAATTCTAATTCAAGTTTTTCTGATTCCAGAACCTTTATCTGTTCACCCATATGAAAGAAACTAACTTTTATTTAGCCAGGCAATCCATATTCATTAACTCATTTAATCCTAAAGCTGCTATTATAATATTCCCTTATGACAGATGAGGAAACATAGGCTTAGTAAAATTGATCTTCTATTTTCTAATATAACTCACCTGTCTGCTAAGGAAACCAAAGTCTAAAGGACTCATATGACTTGTCCAAGGCCAAACAAGTGACAAGTTGCAGAGGGGAGACTATGAATTGGGCCTGTAGGCACCAATGTACTGCACTCTTTTTCCATGCTCTGTTATTCAAGTTACTCACACAGTTGTATTACACCACCACTTACTCCAAGAGTTTCCTAAATGATGTCACATGAACTCTTCTCCAGCTAAAATGACACTGAAACCTATTTGTCAGGATCAAAATAACATGCCCTATTTTTCCATGTATAAGTCACCCCTATGTATAAGATGACCCCTACTTTTCTAACCCAACATTAAGAAATCAATACAAGGGTTACTCCCATGTATATGATGACCCCCAACTTTTGGTCTAACAATTTTACACAAAGGTATCATCTTATATATGGAAGAATATGGTAATCAAACTTGATCTTCTCTAATTTCCTAACACTAAAACCTTTACTCAGTTATAGCCTAAAAGAAGAAAAAACAAACAAAACCAAGCTATAGCAGTCTTGGGTAAAGTCTGCTAAGAAAGGAGGATAATGAAAGCATTCTCTTGCTTTGCTAACTCAGAAGGCTTTCACCAAGCTTGGCTCCTTGGGTCTTAAGAACCAGCAGGCTGCCATTTTGGACACATACAGGCAGCTAAGGAACAAGTGGCAGTGATCAACTCTACTGCTGTGGGATTTCCTTGGGGATACTGTGAAAAGAGGAAAATGTGGCTACTCCGGGGAACCTTTAATAGTATAGTGGTATGTATCTGGAAGCAGTGGTAGTCACAATTAGGCACAATAGGGAGGTAGCCTGGAGTTCCTTCTACACTCTTATCTTAGTTCCCCAATTCCTCTTCTAAGACCTGGTTCTCTCCCTCATTATCCTAGACATGATAACTCCATACTGCACCCTAGTCTCCACTTGTTAGGCTCACTAATATCTTCTTCTATACCATGATCTTGCTGCTCTCATCATCTTCTAACTATACTGAACCTTATCTGTACTGACTGTTATCTCCTCAGAGCTTCAAGCATCAATTAGCTCAACAGATAAACCACACTTTAACCAGTTCATACCAAGTATCTATAATTTTAACTGTGGCATTCAAGGGATAATGTTCTATTTTAATTGCACTTTAGAAATTTTCAGAAAATCTGGCTCAGGTGAAAAAATTTCTCACAGATCAAAGCACAAATGACATTATGTTAGAGTAACCAACCAGAAAGGCCATGTGGTTGGTTTCATGGGAGGTATTCTGACAGACAAGTCAGAAGAATGGGGTTCTATTCCAGACTTCACACTTTCTAACTTTCTAGTGTTCTTGCCAAAGTCATTTACCTCTTTGTGCCTTGGTTTCTTTATTTATAAAAAACAAACAAACAACTTTCTGAATGATTAAAAATATTGTGAAAAAAAAATGAGTTAGTCCATGTGAAATGATTTAAAAACTTAAAAACAGATGAATGGCTTTATGCCTTCAACACTTACTAGGTTCATCTTATACACAATTTAACATCAGCATTATTATGTCTTTAATTTTTCATACGTATTCACCTTGATTGCCTTTAAGACCTCAAAGTAAAACTCAAGTGCTATAAGGTAACAGATGTGCAATAAAAACATATGACTGTTAAGCTGATATTGATGACATAATAAGAAGCCTAACCAGCCAAAGTCAAATGCATTGTAAAGCTTCCCTCTATATAGAAGCAGGATCTTGCATCTGACCTCTCTTAAAAATAATAGAAGAAATACACTATACAACGTGAATTTGACCCCACACATCTATTCACACTTTAAAATCTGACAAGTTCTCATTTCTCCTGGTCAGTCTTCTCTTGTAACCACCCTGTCAATTAACATCAACTACCTGATATATACCTATGAACAGAAAGAATACCGTAGTATCCTTGTCTTTGAGAGATTCACAAACAAGTAGTGAAATGTACTTATACACAAGAAATATAGAGGATGACAGGATAACTCAACAGGTTGAGTGTTTGCCTTGCAACCACAAGTTTTGGGGATCAAATCCTGGCCCGTGCAAACCCATATGCTGAACTGCAGCACAACTATAACCACCAGGATGACAGTGAAGGTTCTCACCTACCATGTGGGAGGTCCCCAGTTCTGTTTCTGCCCCACGTTGTCCCACATCCACCTGTGTGGAATGAAACAATGTCACAACGAATGATGTACAACTATGGAGACTGCTCTGGGCCCTTCCTCCCCTCTTCTGTCTCTTACCTTCTCTCAAACAACAAAATAAATCTTACAAAACAAAACAAACAAACAAAAAAAACAGGTTTAGTTAGTGTTTGCCTTGAAACTGGTAGTCTGGAGAGTGAGTCCCAGCCCCGGCCTATGCAGACCCACATGCTGAACTGCAGAGCTTAACTGGTAACCACCAGGATAGTGGTGAAGGTTCTCACTTCTCATGAGGGAGACCCCCAGTTTGGTTGTGCCCCACAAGACCCCACATCCAGCTATGTAAAATGAAACTATGCCAAAAAAATTAATTACGTACAGTTGTAAAAACTGCTCTGGGCCCCCTTGTCCCTTCTTTCTTTCTCTCAAAACAAACAAACAAAAATATAAATAACTAATTTTACCAATGTGGTAAGTCCCCTATAAATGCTTTGGGAGAAAATGTTTAAATTGGCCTGAAGACTTCAAAGGAAAATGTCACAAAAGGAGTGCCAGGGATGATTTAACTAAGGAGTAGGCCAGGAGGAGTGTAAGAACCTTAGAAGAGAAGAAAATGATATAATGGTAAAATGGCCAGAAAAAAACATTAACACATCTAAGAAACAAGTAGTTTTGTGTTGGAGGGCAGGTAAGATGCAAAATGGTGAAGGACATGGGTAGAAAAGAGGACATAGGACAGAACACGAAGAGTCCATTTATGTCCCATTAAGGAGCTTAGACATTATCCTGTAGGCCAAGTTTTTCTGGCCTAAGGCCTGAGGGCTACATGTGGCCCAGGATGGCTTTGAATGTGGCCCAGCACAAATTCATAAACTTTCTTAAAACACTGTAAGATTTTTTTTTTTTTTAAGATTTATTTTATTTTTTGACAGAGTCAGAGAGAGAGAAAGACAGAGACAGACAGAGAGAAGGGGGAAGGCCCAGAGCAGTCTCCATAGTTGTACATCATCAGTTTTTGACATGGTTTCTTTGTTCCACACAGGTGGGGGGGGGGGGCTGCATAGGGCAGGATCTAGGTTTGGGGCCTCCTGCATGGGAGGCATGGCCCCTCAAGCCAGGGGCCGAACCAGGGGCCAAGAACCAAAATGGGGGCCTCCTGCATGGGAAGCACACTTCAGATCAGCACATGGGTCCACACGGGCCAGGATCGGGACTCGATCCTTGGTCCCCAGGGTTGCAAAGCGAACACTCAACCCGCTGAGCCGTCCCGGCTTCCCCAACTTAAAAGATTTTTTTGCAGTTTATTTTTAGCTCATCAGCTACCATTAGTGTTAATGTATTTTATGTGTGGCCCAAGATAATTCTTCTTCTTCCAATGTGGCCTAGAGAAGCCAAAAGACTAGACACCCCTGCTATAGGTAATGGAAAAACAGGGAGAGATCTGAAGCAAGAAAGTATTATCATGCAAATGCATTTAACAAAGATAACTGTAGAAAAGAGGATCAACTGGGGGAAGTAAGAGGGGTAGACAAGAGAGAATAATGAGAGCCTGAACTATGGCAGGACTGGTAGAATGATAAGGGAAACAGATCGAAGGACCCAAAGAATAAGAACAAAAATTGCAAAATTTGTTGCCACTTGTTTGCATAATTCCAATATCAGATAGTTTAATAATTATCTTTATTAGTTAGAATCTATCTGCTTGGGTATAATGATAATAATTCCTCACATTTCCTTAGTATGTTATATTTTAAGGTGTATTTTCACATCTTGTTTGCACCTCAAAATAGCTCAGAGAGGTTTATTCGTTCAATATTTACTGAGCAGCTACTATCAAAAGGCATTAGGTATACAATAATAAACAAAAATAGACATCTGCCCTTGGAACTTACAGTTTAAAGTGAGAAATAATCACTTATGTAAAATATAAAATCACTACTGTGGTAAGTGCAATAAAAGAATGACTTTCAAGAAGAAATGGTTGAGTTGGAAGAATAAGAATTATAGATGAAAGATCAAGAGGGAGGATTACTATTCTAGGTAGAGAGAATAGCATTGGCAAAGGCCCAATGATGGTACTTTAGAAGGACTGACAGAGGACCAGTGTAGCTAGATAGCAAGAGGCGGTATACTAGAAGACAACACTAAAGAAGTAAGCAGGAATCAGACTATATACTGCCTGGTGGTTTATATTAAGGATTTTGTTCTTCATTTGGGAAGATTTAAACAAAGATTAGCTGAGCAGATTTACATCTTTATAAAAAGTTTTATTCTGATATAGTATAGAGAGTGTACTGAAAGGAAATGAGAATGGGTATGGATGCACAATTTGCAGGCTTCTGCAATAATCCAGATGCAAGAAGTTGGTATCTTATATTAAGGTGGTGGCAGTGAAAATGGATAGAAGTAAATGAGATATATAGGAGCTACAACTGACAAAAATTATGATATGGATAGGTCAGCAAGGGAGAGAGGTATCCAGAGTAACTCTTGTCTTGTAGAACTGAACAGATGATGATGTTATTCTTGGAATTAGAAAACTTTAGAAGTAGACCAGGTATGGCCAAGGAAGAACATGAATTCCATTTTGGATATGTTAACTATATTCTAAGTTGTGATGATAAGAAAGTTCTTCTGGAGCTAACATGGGAGGACTGGGCTAGAAATATAAATTTGTTAATCACGATTACATTGGTGATAAATTAAGCTATTGGTGTGATGAGAACACTTAAGGTCACTACACAAAGTGACAAAATGAGTACATGGAACTGAGCCCTAAGGAACTTCAATATTTAATGACTGAGTAGAGACAGATGCACCTCCAGAGAATAGAGAAAAGGAAGAAGCACCACAGAGGAGGAGGCACACCAGGAGTGTGTGGATCCTAGAAGCCAAGATCATTTCAAGATGGAGTTGTCAACAAATGCTGCTGAGACATATTTAAAATAGCCCAGTGGTGGTAACTACCCAAATGTCGGCCCCATCAATAGTAGAATAGGTGAATAATATGAAATACGTAACCACTTAACGGACTATCACAAAGCAATGAGAATGAATGAACTGTAACTACACATAGAAATATGGATCAATCTCATAAACATAAGGTTGAAAAAAAGGAGGGAAGGGAGGGAGGATGAGAGGAAGGGGAAGGAAGGAGTGAAGGAAGGAACAAGCTACACAAATAGCACATACAATTCCATTTATATATGGTAAAACTAATCAATGGACTTAGCTCTTGGATGAAGGGAACATGAGAGAGGCTTCTGGGATGCTGGAAATGTTTTGTTTCTTAATCTGGATGCTGGTTACATGAGGGCATTTATGAGAATTTATCAAGCTGTACATTTATAATTTGTACAGTTTTTAATAAGAAATTGGTTTCTTTAAATGCTGCTAAGATGTCAAATACAATGTAGACTGAAAGGTCTACTTGATTTAGCACCATGACCGTCATTGATACCTGAAGAAAAGTTATTCTGGTTAGGTTGAAGGCCAGAGGTGTGAGTTGAGAAACTAATGGAAGGAAAAATATGGAGATGTTAACTACAGATAACTCTTTTTGAATTTTGGTTGAAAAGAGGAGAAAGAAAAAAAGTAGTAGCTAAAAGTCAGGAAAGTTTTTTTCATCTTTGTGTTTATGGTATGTATATGTATGTTTCTTTTAAGATGAGTGAATTTTTGTGTTTTATATGTGGATAGAATATTTATTATAGTATAACGAGATTAGTTAAAATATTCAGGAAGAGATTATTGAAAATAAGGTAAAGGGGTGATCTTACTCAGCTTGAATTAGAAACAAGGTTTTCTATTCTCCAAATCCAGTGCTCTCTCTCTATACACAACCTGGTATGAAACAGTGGGATTGAGCAAGTTGCAATATTCTAAACGCTCAGTGTAAAGGATCTTCTAACTTTTAATCCTATCCTATCTCTGTGGACTTGGACAAGTTTCGTATAAAAAAAATAAATTGTATACACACACACACACACACACACACACACTCACATACATATATACAGGGTGAACCAAAAGTAGGTGGACATAAACACTATAAATCTTATCATTTACTGTCCACCTACTTTTGGTTCACCCTGTATATATGTATGTGAGTTTGTGAGTGTGTAAGTGTGTGTGTGTGTGTGTGTGTATAATTATTTGAGAGAAAGGGGTGGGGGACCCAGAGCAGTCTCCATAGTAGTACATCATTAGTTATGATATAGTTTCATTCCCCACAGGAGGCTGTGGGGGCCACGCAGGGTGGGAACCAAACCAGGGGCCTTCCGCATGGGAGGTGAAAGCCTTTGCCACCATCCTGGTGGTTACCACCTGTGCTGCAGTCCAGCATATGGGTTTACATGGGTCGAGGCCAGAATTCGATCCCCAGACCTCGCAGTTGCAAGACAAGCACTCAACTTGTTGAGCTATCCTGGCATCCTCTGGACAAGTTCTTAAGTAATAACCTATGATAGTATCTGCCATGGTTTAAAATGAGAATAATACTTAATATTGTGTCTGGAATTTTATGCATCTATTAGTAAACCCTCAGCTAATATTGCTTTAGAGATGAAAAAGGCTATATGATGAGACCTTCTCTGACTTGGATGTTAAAAACTTATGAGAGGAGGGGAAGCTGGGACGGCTCAGCGGGTTAAGTACTCACTTTGCAGCCCCAGGACTGAGGATCAAATCCCAGCCCTGGTCCACGAGGGCCCATATGCTGAACTGAGGTGTGCTTCCCATGCAGGAGACCTCTAGTTCAGTTCTCATCCCCTGGTTCAGCCCCTGGCTCGAGGGCGTGCCTCCCATGCAGGAGGTCCCCAGCACAGTTCCCAAACTGCACAGCCCCCACCCATGTGCGTGGAACAAAACCATGTTGAAAACTGATGACATACAACTATGGAGACTTCTCTGGGCTCTTCCCCTGCTCTCTGTCTCTCTCTGTATCTGTCAAAAACAATAAAATAATTCTTTAAAAAAATAAAAACTTATGAGGGCAGGCATGATTGACTCAGCAGGTTGAGTGTTCATCTTGCAGCCCTGGGGTCCGAGGATCGAATCCCAGCCCCAGTAAATCCATATATTGAGCTGAGGTGTGTCCTCAGCTTGGTTTTCCGCTGGGGCAAGCTTCCCATGTGGGAGGCCCCCAGTTTAGCTCTTGCTCCAGTAGTCCTTCCCAGGTAGGAGGGCGCCAGCTCGGGTCCTGCCCTGCACAGTCCCATGCCCACGTGTGGAACAAAACTATATTGAAATCTAATGTACAACTATGGAGACTACTCTGGGCTCTCCCCCTTCTGTCTCTGTCTCTCTCAGTTAAAAACAATTTAAAAAAATCCTTATGAGTAATTAAACTTGCCAACTGTCTATAGACCAATCTTGTCCAACCTGAGGCCCATAGATCACATGCAGCCCAGGACAGCTTTGAATCTTTCTTAAAACACTGAGATATTTTTTGTGATTTTATTTTAGCTCATTAGCTATCATTAGTGTTATTGTATTTTATGTGTGGCCCAAGACAATTCTTCTTCCAATGTGGCCTAGGGAAGCCAAAAGATTGGACCCCTCTGCATAAGACTGATGAAACTAAGAGAAAAAGAGAACCAGAAGACATGGTGCACAGAGTAGTCAAACTTCACAGTAAATTATAGAAAGATCTAGTTGCCACTTCAATCTCACCTTCCATGAATATGGCATGCTCATCTTAAGTTAGTTGCTCCACGGCGAACACTATAGCATTGTGAAAAACACAGTTGGTGGACAGGTTTTCACAGATCTTCCTCTGCTACTATAAGAGGCATATGGTGTGGTAAGGCCACAAACTATTTTACTTCAGTTCAAATACCACTGCCTCTTTTAATTATGAGGTCATATGAATATGCCTCAGTTTGCTCATGTGGAAAATGGGCAAACAATAACTGTTACTTCATAGCATTGTTAGAAAGATTAAGTAAGTTATACTCTATGTATATTGCTAAAACATATATAGTAAATATTTTTAAGTGCCACCTAATGTTATCGTTATTCCCAGAGACAGGTCTAAAATAAACTTAAGGCAAAGGGATCAATTTTATGGAGACAAGACAGATTCTTTAAGGAAAATGGCTGAATGTTCATAATAGGGAAAGTGTGGGGAACTATGATAGGGAGGGAAAAATAAGAATTTTGGATTTAAGGTTTATAAGCAAATCCCTATGGTACAGTGGAAAGAGGTAGCCTTTAGATTGAAACCTGGACCAGAATCCTGGTTCTACTACTTCTTTTCCATGTGCTGTTGCACAAAATACTAAGCCACTGTTAGCCTTTATTCCTTCATGTGTAAATATGAGCATAATAACATCTACCTTTCAGGACTGACTAATGGGAAGATATGGGATAAAACAAAGAACCAGCAAAGTGCCTAGATTACAGGGGTGGCGAACCTTTTGGCGACTGAGTGCCAAAGTTTATGAAATAAGAGTATACTCGCTCGACTCGCGTGCCAACCCATTGAGTGAGATAGAGGTGTCGATTATTTTTATGTCTATAAGAGCATAAACAATAATTTTTAAAATGGTATTCACAGCTCCACGTGCCGAAATAATTGCTCCGTGTGCCACTTTGGGCACGCGTGCCATAGATGCACCACCTCCAGCCTAGAACAAAGTAGAATCAATGAATATTGTTTCTGTTATTACTATTATTATTAAAGTAACAAAAATAGTAATTAAAGAAATCAAGAGAAATGGTTAAATTTCATGCAGACACTTTTCTACTTCCTAGGAGTCAAGTCACAAAGGGATTCCATATTTAGTTGTAACATATCTTGCATTAAAATAACTAAACTTCAATTTGTGAAAGCTATTTTAGTGCTCACTGCAAAACTTGTGATGTCACACTGCAAAGGCTAATTTTCATTAAATTATTTTTGACTTTATAATCATATGAAAATAAATATATAGGCAAGAAATACAATAAAATTTTTGAGTTTCTGAATTCAGGGAATATGTGGTCATGTTAGCAGAAAGAACCAATTCTCTGAATATTAATAATCATTTTTTACATAGAGTCTCTACATTTTTTAAGAGACAACAACATGCCCCCTTCCCCTAACCTATAGGTTTTATTTTTGTTGGTTTGTTTGCTTGCTTGTTTTGTGTTTTGTTTTAGTAACAATTATAAATTGATATTTACCAGTTCTCAAACACTGTGGGAATAATATGATATGGTCTTAAGACCTTCTCAGTGGCTAACTAAATTTTGAGAAAGACTGCTAAGTGGATAACTACAGCACAGAAAAATATATCAAACAATAATATTACTCTTACAAATTTATCTTCTCTTGCTTTTTCTTTTATTCAGTATATCAAAGCAGATGGTTAGTGACTGATTAACCGTAAGAAGTAAGGAATGCAATGAACACCAACACAGTGTTAATAAAGGTCTATTAAATATCATTTGGAAATGTCATATTTGTTTGTCACTAGTCTGAAGTTTACTCTTTTTTTTTGTCTGAATTACAAATATTTGAATTTTATGAGAGTTGAATTTACATCTGCTCTAAATGAGACTAAAAGGTTAGAAACAAGTAACACAAATCAGATTGCCAGCTTTTCCACTGCACACCAAATCCAATATAACCAATTTGAGTTTTTAGGCCAAATTTCTCTTCTCAGTTCTCATTCATTTGCTTGACCAATATGCTTGTTCATCTAGTAAGGTTCACCAGCAATTTAGAAATTTTTCGTATCTTCCGATTCTCAAATTACTTCTCTATTCAGCTCATTCTACTTGCTTCCTGTTTAATTGTGAATTATATTTAAATTTTAGGGGTATGATATTTAAGTGTTTCATACTTCCCTTCAAATTTCCCTGATTTAATTTGGATGAGTGTTTCTGCTTCTTTTTTGATGTTCTTCTTTTTAAGGTTTATTTTATTGATTTGAGAGGAAGTGAAAGAGAGAGAGAGAAAGTAGAGAGGACCCAGAGCAGTCTCCATAGTTGTACATCATTAGTTGTGCCACGGTGCTTCTTTTTAATAACCATCAACTACACAGACAGTGGTTTCCAGCTCTCAATGTTTTTCATACTTACTCACTGTTAATGGAGTTCTTCCAGAATTAAGACTATTAACTCACCCTGCTTTAAGAGTATAGGAGGAAAACATGGCTTCTTATATGTCTATGTTCTTTCCACATAAGATTCTACTTTCTTTAGTGATCTCTTGAACTGCCCTTGCCCCTATCCCCAAACATGTTCCCACAAGTGTTTTCTTCTGAATTTGAAGCACTTTATAGAAGCTGCTACTTATAGAACATTCATTATTAATTATTCCCCTGTTGAGAATACTGAAAAAAATAACCATAAGAAAGTGTCCAAATAAAGCTATCTGCCTCTAAACAATAAAACATTAATGTTTCAAATGAGAAAAATGATATACAGAAATAAAAGATAATTTCTAAACTCTGAGATGGAACAGCTAGCATGGTTCACCATCAATTTAGAAGTCAGGTGCATTTACTTATTAGGAAAGTGCCCAAGTATATCACCACTAATAGCTTTAAATGTCCAAATTAATTTGTTACATATAGTTGAAGAACACTTACTGGTTCTTTTTTAAAATATATTATTTATTTATTTATATATTTATTTTGACAGAGGAGAGAGAGAGAGAGGTACAGAGACAGAGAGAGAACTGAACTAGGGGAGCTCCCAGTTCAGCATATGGTTCCGCAAGGGCCGGGGCCGGGATTCGATCCTCGGTCCCCGGCGCTGCAAAGTGCGCGCCCAACCCACTGAGCCATCTGGGCTTCCACCCTACTGGTTCTTTAAAGTTTTATTTGTAGTACCAGTCCTGTATTTTCCAACCTGTCATAATTAATTCAGTCGCCTTGCACTCTGAAATCTCCACAATAATAAGAACTTTATCAGGCTGGTGTTGGTATGAAGTGGCACAGCAAACCGAAATCCCACTGGGAGCAGTCCACAGACTTCTCTTCTAAGCAGCAAAAAGCTGTTATCATTTTCTGAATTACAGGAACTATAAAAGGACACTCTACTCAAGCTGCCGCTGAATGTCACCTGAAAAGCAATCACAAAAGGGCTCTGTCTTGGCTTATCTCTGAGCTCTGTCACTACGGCAACCAGCAGGGAATAAGTATCTGTGGGTCTATGAATTTCAGAATCCCATAAAAGCCAGGGCTAAAAAGGCATGTGCAGCCTCTCAGAGATTGACTGCATTAATACATTAGCAAATACTGTGAAACACTGGATAAATGTCAGCAATTATGGAAAAAGCGTCTAATAACGATATTCGTTGCCTGTCAAACCCCCGTGAGGTTTGATATGTAACTGCCACTCAAAGCTGTCTGTAATTTTATCTCTTTTATACATCTGAATCCACAGAATTCAAATTTGTAATAAAATGTAAAGTAGTTTATCTTGTGATCACAACTGTCAACAAACATACAATAAAAGAACAAAAAGACTTTCATTGACTGTGAGAACAATCAGTACAACAATCTCTTGTAGATGTTTATAAAAAAAACCCTTACATATTCTACATGTAGAATATTAAACAATGTCATGATGTTGGGCAGAAATTGATCTGACTATTGATTAAGTCACCTGGAGCTCAAAAGGCTTATCTTGCATAAATTTTCATTTTAAGCCTTCTCTGTGGGTTACAAAATTTATAAGATTTTAGCCAATTATACAGTTGCAATCATCCCCCGCATTTTTTAAATTTTTTTGCACATCAAAAAGTGACATGGCATCTTTGTTATTTCCAAAACAGGCTGCAGTGCTATCTTTACTACCTTTCTCAAATGGAGAATTATAGGCAATTGATTACATCTAGAAACCACAGGTCTAGAAGAAGTTCAACATAAGTTAGGAGCACTACTCTTCATATTTCCAATGCTCAAGAAAATTAATTATTAAGAAATCTTATCACATGCTATAGCTGTTCAAATGCAATAGACAGCATGTTAACTTACAAATACAAATGCCAGAGATTAAGTAGTACATACATGTATTATAAACAACCGTCCTTTTCTCAGTTATAGAATAGGGTCAGGTTCAAAGGTTCCAGTAAGACCTTTCTCAGTAAAAGAGCAAAAGAGCTTGGACACTTGAAAAAGAGCAAAGGTGCCTCTGAAGAAAGCAGTAATATGGATTAGAGTACTGGCTAGTATAATAGTTATGTATGAGTATTTATTGCTATTTAAAGCCAATCGCTTGACTTTTTAGTGTTACATTTGATATAAACAAAAGAAACATTTACTGAGTGTTTATTTTGTGCCAAGAATTATGTTAAGCACTTGATACACAAAGAGGAGTAAGACCTGCTTTCTACCCTCAAGGATTTCCTAGTCTCACAGAGACATGTATGTAAATAAATAAGTTATTACAAATACTCATCCTAAGAGCTAGCTAGAAGGAAAAGGTGCTTTGCAGTAACCCTCAGAAAATTTATAACAATAGATAGTAACTGTATTCCACTTTATTTATGTCAAAACTATTTACTTAAAATCTACCACATGGCTCAAATGAAATTATGTATATGAAATGTGTTTTGTAAACTACAAATCACTATATAAACGTGCCGTAATATAATATACTTACTTAGTACTACATTAACTGTAGGTAACAAAATAGTGAGTATTGCCGCTCATTCCCCACCACATTAACAATATGGCTACTATTCAAGAACACGCACATATACAAACCAAAGGGCAAGAGCGAAACATTAAAATTCACTTATATTCAAAGATACATAAATGCCAATCTATTAAACAAAACCAAAGGCAGACTCTGTTTCTCTGTTACTGCCTTTTATTGAATAATTACAGCTTCAAACCAGTATGAATGGAAAAAATTCTGGAATTCTGGAAAATTCTGGAAAAACTTATACTGGGTATTTTAAAATTGGGGAAGCCAAGATGGCTCAGTGGGTTGAGTGCTTGCATTGCAGCCCTGGGGTCCGAGGATTGAGTCCTGGTCCTGGCCCCATCCCATGTGGACCCATGTGAACCCATGTGGACCCATGTGCTGGGATGGGATGTGCTTCACACCCCAGTTCAGTTCCTGCTGAGGCAAGCTTCCCACATGGAAGGCCCCCAGTTTGGCTCCCACATGGAGAGTACTTCTCATGTGGGAGGTCCCTGGCTCATGGGGGTGTGCCTCCCATGTAGGAGGCCCCCTGCCCAGTTCCAGCCCTGCGCGGCGGCCCATGTCCACTTGTGGAGTGAAACTATGTGGAAAACTGATGATGTACAACTATGGAGACTGTTCTGGGCCCTCCCCCTTCTTTCCATCTCTCCCTCTGTGTCAAAAACAATAAAAATAAATCTTTAAAAGAAATTGGAACTATTTTCAGAAACATGGAACACATAAATAGAGTACAAGAGAAAGAACACCAGGGCATCAGGGAGAGGGCATATATGGAGCTCAATACTGGTTCTGCGTTTCACCTCATTTACCAGTTATGATTTCAAATTGCTCTATTCATCCTAAACTACTTGTTAAAAATAAAATGCATTGAGGTTCAGTTGCCTATAATAAAATGCACCCATTTTAAGTGTACTTGTTCAAGAAGTTTTGACAAACATAGCTAACACTTTTTGGGTATATTAATCTTATAGCTGCTTGTAACCTTGTTAACTGCACCTGTCACTTTTAGTAGCTATTTTGTTAATTATATTGGAAATACTACCAAGCTATTAAATGTTTTGTATAGGAATAAAGATAATTTATATAAATTATAAATTAGATTAATTATAAAATATGTAATTTAACTTTGTTTTGCTCAGAGATAATACTCTTAATTTCAATCTTCTAAAAATTACTGAGGTTTTATTTATGGTTCAGGTTATGGCCTATCTTGGTAAATGTACCATGCAAGCTTGAAAAGGATTTGTATTTTGCTACTGGTGAGTGAAGTATATATAGTTATCTGCTCAAGTTGGTTAAGAGTGTTGCTCAAATCTTTATATCCTTATCTGTCATTTTCCTGTAAACTGCTGAGACAAGAATACGAAATCTCTAACTGTGGATTTGTCTATTCTTTCGGTTCTGTCAGTTTTTACTTCACATATTTTAAAACTATTATTAGGTGCATACATATTTAAGATTGTTATATCTTCTTGAGTTGTTTATTAAATCATAATGAAATGCCTCTCGTTAGTCCTGGTAATATTCCTTTTCTGTATCTTGTCTGATGTTACTACAGTCATATAGCTTTCTTATATTTAGTTTGCCTGGTAAATATTTTCTGCTTGTTTATGTTTACCTTACCACTGTCATATTTAAAGTATATTTCTTCTAGGTAGCATATAGTTGAATCTTGCTTTCTAAAATTCATTTTGACAATTTCTGTCCTATAATGTGTAGACCATTTACATTTACCATAATTATCAATATGGTTGAATTTAAACCCACCACTTTGCTATTTGTTTTATATGTAGTATTTTATCTTTTCTTTGTTCCTTTTTGGTCTTATTTTTAATTATTTTTTAATATTACATCTCTTTTATGCCTTACTAGCTATACATTTTTGTGTTTTTCTGGTAGTTACTCTAAGGTTTACAATATTTATCTTTGATATAACAGACTATGTTCAATGTATATTATATCACTTCATGAATAATATAGGAATCCTACAAGTGTAATTCCACTCTGCCTTTTGTACTATTGTTACATATTTTACTTCTATGTATGTTCAAAACTCCACATTACTTGTTATTTTATTTTATAAACACTTATTCTTTAAAGAAATTAAAAACATAGGGAAAATGTCTTATATTTAACCTATTTTTACTATTATTAACTCTCTTTCACACTTCTGTATAGACCCAAGTTTATTTTGCTATCATTTTCCTTCTCCCCAAAGAACATCCTTTACTATTTCTTGTAATGCAAGTTTACTAGCACCAAATTCTCTCATTTTTGGTTTGTATAAGAAAGTCTTTGTTTTTACCCTCAGTTTTGAAAGATTATTTTTCACCTGATATATGTTATTTTTTAAAACCTTTCAGTACTTTAAAAATGTCATTCCACTGTTTTTTGTCTTGCATTATTTCTGATGAGAACTCTAAAGAGTCTAGAATTGTTCCCCTGTGTAATGAGTATTTTTCTACTTTGCTTTCAACAAAATTTTTTTCAATTATGGTTAACTGTTAAATTTATTGGAGTGACATTGGTTGGTAAAAATTACATAGGTTCCAGGTATACAATTCTACATTAACATTATCTACGTGCTACATTGAGTTCACCATTCAGGGTCAGTTCTCTTTCCATCACAATATATTTGATGCCCGCCCTTCCTCCCCTACCCACTTTCCCCCTTACCCTCAGGTAACCACTAAACTACTGGCTGTGTCCATGAGTTTTTGTTTCTTTGTTATTTTCAGTCTTATATTCTACATATAAGTGAAGTCATATGGTTCTTGATTTTTTCAGTCTGCCTTATCTCACTTAATATGATGATCTCAAGGTCCATCCATGTTGTTGCAAATGGCAACATTTCATCTTTTATGGCTGAGCAATATTCCATTGTGTAAAGGCACCACAACTTATCTAGTCATCTGTCAAATTTTTCTCTTAACCACTTGTTTTCAGCAATTTGATTATGGTATTCCTTAGTGTAGAATTCTTTCTGTGTTTACCTTTCATGGGGTTTATTGAGCTTCTCAGATCTGTAAGTTTTACAATTTTTATCAAATATGGAAATACTCCAGAAATTATTTCAAATTTTTTTTTGTTTTGACCTCCTTCTCCTCATCACTCTTTTCTCTCCTTCTAGGACGCCAAATGCATGTACGTTATAACGATTGCCTGAATTTGTCCTAGAGGTCACTAATAATTTATACATTTATTCTTGACATTTTTCCTCTGTTTTTGAGTTTAATTTCTATTGCTATACCTTCAAGTTCATTGGGGTTTTTTGTTTTTGTTGTTTGTTTTTGGCAGTTTCTAATCTGCTGTTAAATCCACCCAGAGAAATTTTCATTTCAGATATTATACTGTTTATCTCTAGAATGTATTCTTTAATGTATTTATTCTCTCCTCATTAAATTCATGTTTTCCTTTAAATCGTTTAGTATATTCATATGTATAATAGCTAAAGTCTCTTTCTGCTAATTTCATTATCCAAGTCACTTCTATGTCTATTTCTTTTAACTGATTTCTCTCCTGGTTATTAGCTTTCTGATGTTAGATTTCCTACTTGGTCATATGGGTAATAACTTTTCATTGAATGCTGCACTCTGTTGTTGTTTTTTTTAATTAAGATTCATTATTATTTTTATTGGTATTTGACAGAGAGACAGAGAGAAGGGGGAGATCCCAGAGCAGTTTCCATAGTTGACAGCATTAGTTTTCCATATTGTTTCACTGATAGATAGGTGCGAGGCTGTGCAGGGCAGGAATTGGGCTGGGAGCCGCATGGGCCCCAGCAAGAACTAAACTGGGGACACACCGTAGTTCAGCATATGGGTCCACCTGGGCTGGAGCTGGGATTCGATCTCTGGTCTCTGGGGCTGCAAAGTGAGCGCTTAACCTGCTGAGCCATCCCAGCTTCCCCCTGGACTCTGTTCTTATAGGCAGAGTTAGCTGGTAATTAGCTTGTTTCTTTTCAAAGTTGTTTTTAAACTAGTAAACTAGAGTAGCCCTTATTCTAGGTCTAGTTTATCCACTGCACTAAGGTGTGATTCTTCTGGGGGTTATCTCCTGAATGCCCCCATGTAGTCACTGAGGTGTCCCTACCATGGCTGGTGGGAACTCAAACTACTCCCAGTTCTGTGTGAGCTCTAAGCTGAGAAACGTTTGCCTTAGAGATCACAGTTAATTGTTCTTTTTCCTGACAGTTGTTTCTTGCTCAGTCTCCTGGAATTTATTCTACTATGCATACACAGACTGTTATTCACATTGGGAAACTCTATATAGTTTTCTGGAGCTTTTTCTCTGCTACTACTCTGCTTTGCAAAGTTTAGCTGCCTTGGCTTCTATGAAGTCCAGTATTTGTCTCTTCGAACTCAATAAAATTACCAAGTTCCATTTTGGTTTCCTCTCCCTGTTCTGGGATCCAGAAGCCGCCTCCAGGCAGAATGCAAGACTAAAACAGGGCTCATGCATTTCTTTCTTCAGAGTCCTGGTATACCTGTTGTCTAATAATATCTGAAAGCAGTTGTTTCACATATTTTATTCTGTCTTCCAGTTGTTTATAGAGGGAATAAAATTCCCATAGTAGTTATTCCATCATGGGCAGAAGCAACAGTCTACAGGTTTGGGTATACCTGTTGTCTAATAATATCTGAAAGCAGTTGTTTCACATATTTTATTCTGTCTTCCAGTTGTTTATAGAGGGAATAAAATTCCCATAGTAGTTATTCCATCATGGGCAGAAGCAACAGTCTACAGGTTTGGGATTTTAATAAACCAAAATCAAGATTCACAGCATCACATCTTAGTGTTTGTAAATTTCCTGTTAAGGGCTCTCTCAGTTCCATGTATTCTCCCTCACACTGAGAGAGTAAATAATGTCCCTTGAGTGCTTCATCCACTTTCCTGAACTTTTCACTCTCTCTGGTTAGGGTATAGTCCATTTCACAACTTTTCATTCCTTTTAAACTCAAACTTTCTTCTGCTGCTTTCAAAGCTGTTCTTTCTGTCTGTTTAGTCTTTGTCTGTGTTATTTATAAAAGACTCTATATGTTGACAAGGGCAATGATCCCTCTAAAGCTACTGAGTCGTACTACCACCAGAAGCAACATTATCCATGACCTTGCCAAATAAAAAAAAGCCAGTGAAAATGTCCAGATTGCCTCAATCTGCCTGACCTAGGACAGGCTAACAAAGTAATTTAAATAGCATAAGATGACCCTGAAGCTAGTCAAAGAATACTTCTGATTCTGCATGTGTATGTAATATAAAGAAGGTGCTTACTCAAGGGAAAAGGAACTAATGTTTGTTGAATGCCTATTAAATGCCAGACATTACACCAGGGGTTGGCAAGCTTTTTCTGTAAAGATTCAAATAGTAGATATTTTAGGCTTGTGGGGTATGTGGTTTTGTTGCAACTAAATAGCCCTGCAGTTTGTTTTAGTGTAAAAGCTGCTGTATACAATATATAAACAAATGGATGTGACTGTGTAGCAATAAAACATTATTTACAAAAACAGATGATGAGTGAGATTTCAGTTGATAGTCATAATTGCCAAACCCTGCATTATATTATGTAGTTTACATATTAGTAAGTGCTATCCAAACTTTTGGCTTCCCTGGGCCATATTGGAAGAACTGTCTTGGGCCAAACATAAAATACACTAATGACAGCTGATGAGCTTAAAAAAAACAAAACAAAAAAAAACAACAGTTGCAAAAAATATCTCATAATGTTTTAAGAATTTGTGTTGGGTTGCATTCAAAACTGTCCTTGGCCGCAGTTTAGATATGCCTGTATTAGGTAGAACCATATGAAATTGCTAATATTCAATCATTTCGGCCTTGAAAATTGGCAATTTCATATTGTTCAGCCTATTATGTTAATTAATTTAATCTTCACAATAGACTTACAAGGGTGTTAACATCATCTTTATTTTGCATATGAGAAAATTAAAATTCAAACAATAGGAATATTAGGATTCAATGAACTAGTGTTGGTCTCCTCACTCATTTTTTTCTTTTTTGCTCTGACACACACACATTGGTACAAGTCAACTCAGTGTAGCTCCCTCCTCTTACAACTGTTATTCTACTTGACACTGAAGAAATATTAAGTTTTGATAATTTGATTTCTATTAGAAGGAAAATAAACCTATTTCGCAAATAGTATATTAAGTTACTATGATCATACAAGTTCACTGTTTATGTTCGTCATAGATATAAATTTAGTGAGCTCTGAATAATACAATTGAGTATATGTACAAAACACTATGTTTGATCCTGAATATCATACAAAGATGTTGAAAACAGTTCTTACTTCCGATTTTTAGAATTTATAATAGGAAAAAATAAAAGTACAGTAGTCCCCTTTATCTACCTTTTGCTTTCTGTGGTTTCAGTTACCTGAGTCAAGTGTGGTCTCGAAATATTAAATATTTTCAGAAATAAACAATATATAAGTTTTAAGTTGCACGCTGTAGGGAGTAGCATGATAAAATCTTGCACTGTTCCGCTCCATCCCATCCGGGACGTGAATCATCCCTTTGTCCAGTGTATCCATGTTGTAGATGATACCTGCGTGTTAGTCACTTATTAGCTTTCTCAGTTATTAGATCAACTGTGCAATATCACAATGCTTGTGTCAAGTAACCCTTATTTTACTTAATAGTGGCCCCAAAGCACAAGAGTAATGGTGCTGAGGATTCAAATATTCCAAATAGAAGCCATAAAGTGTTTCCTGTACGTGAAAAGAAATGTATGTATAGGAAAAAACATAGCAGATCTCGGGTTTGGTACTATTTGCACTTTCAGACATCCACTGGGGGCCTTGGAATGAGTGTTCCCTGTGGATGGGGGTGGGGGAGACCACTGTACATAAATTAAAATGTAATAACATGTCCCTCTCTCTGAGAAGTCATTTTTCACCATTCTCAAGCGTTAGAAGAGTTGAAATAAAGGAAGGAAGAAAAAATGAAAATAATTTAAATAAAAGAATAAAAATACAAGGGCTGACAATTAAGTTCATGAACTCATCCTAGAAAAAGTACTACTGTATTTCCGGCGTATAAGACAACCGGGCGTATAAGACGACCCCCTAATTTTACAGTTAAAACATAGGTCTAGGTCTATATTCGCTGTATAAGACTACCGCCTCGGAAGTGGGGGGTAGTCTTATACAGCGAATATAGGCCTAAACCTAAGTTTTAACTGTAAAATTAGGGGGTTGTCTTATACGCCGGAAAATACGGTACATATCTCATTGCTGTTTATCACTACAATCACTTTCAAAGTACTCCCCTTGGGAAGCTATGCAACACTGCCAGTACCTAGTCCACCCTTCAAAGAAATTTTGGAACTCTTTTACTAGAATAGCCATCAGAGCCTTTGTTGTATTACTCTTGATGTCCTGAATTTCATCAAAATGCCACCTTTTCAATATTTACTTTATCTTCACAAAAAAGTCATTAGTGGCCAAATCAGGTGAGTAGGGAGAGTATTCCAATAAGGTTATTTGTTTACTGGCTAGATACTCCCTCACAGACAGCACAGTGTGAACTGGTGCATTGTTGTGATGCAAGAGCCATGAGTTGTTCGAGTAAAGTTCAGGTCATTTTTATCTAACCTTTTTACGCATCTTTTTCAGCACTTCCAAATAGTCAACTTGGCTGACTGTCTAGTTGGTACAAAATCATAATGAACAATCCCCTCTGATATCAAAAAAGGTTAGCAACATTGTTTGGACTCTTGATTTGGACTCATGGAACTGTTTTCGTCATGGATAACTGGATGACTTCCATTATGAACTTTGACATTTTGTATTGGTATACCCCTGGTCCATCCCCAGTGATTAACACAGCCCAAAACATCATCTTGCCTCTCCAAAAGGTCTTGGCAAATTTCAACTCTCCTTCACTTCTGTTCATTGGTGAGTTCCTTTGGGACCATTTTTGCACATACCTTTCTCATGCCAAAACTTTCAGTTCAGATTTTCCTATTCTCTATTGATATTTGCTTGGTCCACTATGCTTCTCACAACCAGCTGATGATATTGGTGCACAATCTGACAAATGTTTGCAAAGTTTTTGTCAGTTCTGCTCATTACTGGCTGTCCTGACCTCTCTTTATCAGTGATGCTTTCTTGTCAGAAAAACATTTAATCCTTTTGTACACTGGCATTTTCTTCATGGCAGTAGCCTCATCAACGTGAACTAACATGTCCCTGATCTCACTCCCACTCTTGCCAAGTTTAACAAGAGATTAAATGTTTGTTCATTGCTGTAATTCAAGCTCTGACATTCTTGAAACAGCACACAAAAACACACAACAATAATAATGGACCCCACTCAGCAAGACACTGACATCCATGGACACGAATACAGCTTTGAGACACTGATATATCAAGGTTATGAAACCTTACAGAGTTGTTTGCACAGTGCTGCCAATGTAAGCGAACAGTGGCAAGTTCTCAAATTGTCAGACCTCGTATAAACTAATTTCTAAAAGGGTTGAAGAAGAGAGATAAAGGCAAAATTTCTTAAAGAAAGGTCTTGGAGGAAGGAGATAATTGCTATAGGTATGTTAGGTGGAAGAAATCGTGTGATTAAATGACACAGAATGGAAGGAAGCACCAAGTATATTTGAGAAACAAAATAATGAGTATTTAGCTAAAGCTGAAAAATTTATGGTATCACATTTCAATCATTTATTCAAGAAATACTGGGATGCCGGGATGGCTCAGTGGGTTGAATGCTCGCTTTGCAGCCCTAAGGTCTGAGAATTGAATCCCAGCCCTGGCCTGTGTGAACCCATATGCTGAACCGGAATGTGCCCTCAGTTCAGTTCTTGCTGGGGTCCATGCGGGAGGCCCCTGGGCAGGTTCCTGCACTGAGCAGCCCCAATTCCCTGGCTGGGTTCCTGCCCTCCACAGCCCTGTGACCACCTGTGGAATGAAACTACCGTATATTGAAAACTAATGACATACAACTGTGGAGACTGCTCTGGGCCCTCCCCCTTCTCTTTGTCTCTCTCTGACAAAAAAAAAAAAAAAAAAAAAAAAAAATTTAAATAAACCATAAAAAAAAAAAAAAAAGAAATACTTATTGAGCATTTTTTTTGGGCATGTATAGAAAAACTAACCTGGAAGAGAAGTTTCAGGTCAAAGAATAAAGGGTTTTAAAAATGCCAACATAAAAATCTGTGTATAAAGGGTTCCTAAGATGGTGGCGAGAGAGGAGAACCCTGAAACCTACCTGGGAAGGAACATTTGAACAAAGGGGACTACACAGCCTCAACTGAGAGAGACACACAATGCAAGACAACACCTGAAGGTTAGAGAAAAAGAGGCAAGTGGGAGAGAAGGGGAAGGAGCAGTATGGGGACAGGGCCATGGAACGCGACCCAGGGCTAGTAAAAAAAAAAAAAAGGAAGATTGAGGCACTTGGGTCAAAGTGAAATTAGATCCTGGGTGGGCTGGACGCTGAGACCCGAGGAGAGTGGAAGCCCCATGAGACTATGGACAATTTAAAATCAGAACTCAAGTGGCGGCATACTGTGCCCCATTCAGATCACCGCACCTGAGGTAGATTAGGGACTGAGGAGCAGGGGTAGCTAACCTTCCCGGGCGGAGAAAGAACAAGGTACCAGCCACAGCTTGGTGCACTGAGTCACTGGCCAATACAAGCGGCACAGCTGAGCTGAATACAAATCTTCTTTCCAAACCACTGGCTTTCAAAGTGAAAGTGCAGCCCTAGAAGTGGAGTGGGCTCGGGTAGGGGAGAAGGAGAAAGACTGAGCCATGAGCCTCTATTTTGGCAGACTGGCTTCCCTGCCCACAATGGGATCTGTGTCCTTATCTTGGGTATGCCTACACATTTGGCACCCAGCCAGCTGGATCAGCACCTGCAACCCAGAAGTGCAGACTCAAAAGAGTGAATGGTCTCTGAGTAGGGTGACCAGACGTCCCGCTTTTGGCGGGACAGTCCTGATTTTTAACAATTTGTCCCACGTCCCGCAGCGTTTTAAAAAAGTTCCAATTTTTGGAAAGAATGCATGACAAGCTAGGGAACGGCAGGAGGTAGACCAAATTTTTAATCAAGAAACCCCTCCCCCCTGGTCAATGGTGTCCCGCTTTACCAATGTTAAAATCTGGTCACCTTATCTCTGAGTGACAGTGAGGCTAGGAGCACAGCCAAGAAGGTAGAGCGCTCTTCTGGAGGGTTGGGGAGGAAAGCACAGGGCTGAACCGCATGCCAGCCTCCCCAATCATGGCTCTATACAAGCTTAGCAGGGACCCCGAAGCCTAGTAACATGGACCCAAATAAAAACTGTCTTTGGGTATGACTGATTCTAAACCTGGATCTGGGAATCAGAATGCACCCTGGGAAAGGGTTAAGAGCGCACACACTGAACCACCAGCTCCCTAGCTGACAGAGGAATTAGCTATTTTGTCTCAGGCCCGCCCCAGCTTGTGCCCACACTCCCCCACCTCCACCCTGTCACCCCTACTCTGACTGCTCTGCCTTCTATCAGCTAAGCCAAATAACCTGGAGTGCAACCCCAGGACACAGAAACTGACTGTTTCCCCTATCCCTCTCCCAAAACTTGTCCCCCTTCAACTGAACCCCAACTGCTACCTGTTATAAAGCAAGAGGAAAAAGGTAAACTGTAGCTACCCTGTGACACAAACCTAGGCCGTCCCCAATGAATCCGACACCTGCGGGAATGAACAGGAGAGCCCAGGAAGACTGCAACACACAGGTGCAACAGGCAGCCTTTTCTGACACTGACATCAGAGACATACCAGGCCACAGTCAGGCCACAGCCCAGCTCATTTTCCCAAAAAGGGGGAGTATCGAGAAACATCTGGGTCAAAAAAAAAAATACAAAAATAAATGAAAAAGCCCATTTTCTAGGAAAGCCCCCAGAGAGGCAAAACATACTCATGTCTAAGGTGAAAAAGAAAACACATCAAATACAATGAACACCTCAGGATCTAAATCCACTCCAAAAGAATATGGAAAATCTGTAGAAAAAGAATTTACAGATTTGGAAGCAAATAATCTAAGTGAAACTCAATTCAGGGCTGCAATTCTCAAGGTACTCAAAGAACTCAGTAAATGCTGGGGAAGTACTGAGACACAGTTAAATTACCTCAATAACAAAATTTCTGATCAAAATAAATACTTTACCAACAAAACTGAAAAGTTAGAGCAGAACCAAAGCAACTCCTCGAAATAAAAGGCATAATAGGAGAATTGTGAAAAGAACTACCTAGCATAGGAAACAGAGCTGACCAGTTGGAGGAAATAATTAGTGACATCAAAGATAGAAACATGGAAATTTCACAAATGGAAGAAGAAAGGGATATGAGAGTCAAGAGAAATGAAAGAGCTCTACAAGAACTGACTCCATTAGAAAAAGCAACATTAGAATAACAGGGGTACAAGAAGGAAGTGAGTTGGAATCTTCTCAGAGCCTTTTAAAGCAGATAGTAGATGAGAATTTTCCTAATCTATGGAAAGAACTGGAACCCCAAATTCAAGAGGAAAATAGAAGCCCTAACTACCTAGACCCTAGCAGGTCTTCTCCAAGGCACATTGTTCTGAAGATGACAAAATCCAAAGACAAAGAAAGAATCCTCAAGGCTGCCAAGGGAAAAAAATTGATATAACATTCAAAGAAAAACCTATCAGGCTGTCATCAGACTTCTCAGCAGAAACTCTGCAAGCCAGGAGGGAGTAGAGCCCAATTTTCAAAATTTTAAAAGAGAGTAATTTTCAGCCAAGAATTAACTATCCAGCAAAATTAACCTATAGATATGAAGAAGGAATAAAGACCTTTTTAGATATACAGAAGCTGCGGGAATTTTCCAGCATAAGGCCAGCATTTCAATAAATACAGAAGGAGGCTATTCGACCTGCATCCAGAAATCAAAATAAATGGAGAAAAGTTGAGACAACAAAGGGAAAAAAAGGAAGTGAGAAATAAATATAGGAAATCTTCATATATCAATCATCCCCCTAAATGTAAATGAACTCAATTCACCAATAAAGAGGCACAGGGTAGCAGATTGGATTAAAAAACAAAATCCAACCACATGCCACCTCAGCCACAAGGACAAACACAGGCTCAAAGTGAAAGAGTGGAAAACAATATTCCAAGAAAATGGCATTTGGAGAAAAGCAGGAGTGGTCATACTGATTTCTGATGAAACAGACATCAGGATAAAAAATATAAGACACAAAGATGGTCATTTCATAATGATAAAAGGGATAATACATCAGGAAAACATGACACTCATCAATATATGTGCCCCTAATCAGTAAGCACCAAAATTTACAAAGCAATTACTAACAGATCTAATAGGAGAATTTGACAAAAACACAATTATAGCAGGGGACCTAAACATCCTCTTGACAACACTGGACAGATCATCCAAGCAGAAAATAAATAAGGAAATTGTAGCCTTAATTCCTTACAGGAATTAAACATAACTGACATTTATAGAACATTCCTTCCTGCAACACAGGGCTATACATTTTATTCTAGTGCACATGGAACATTTTCAAGGACAGACCATATCCTGGGACACAAATCTAGCCTCAGCAAATATAAGAATATTCAAATCATACCAAGTATATTCTTAGACCACAAAGCTTTGAAATTAGAGATCAACTATAAAGGGAAAGCAGAGAGAGTCACATGTACATGGAGATCGAACAATATGCTATTAAAAAAAGACTGGATCAAAGAAGAAATAAAACAAGAGATTAGAAAATTTGTAGAATTAAATGACAATGAAAACACGATGTACCAAAATTTCTGGGACACGGCGAAAGCAGTAAGAGGGAAATTTATACCGTTACAAGCCTACCTCAAGAAACAAGAAAAATTACAAGTAAACATCCTACCATTCCATCATAAAGAACTAGAAAAAGATAAACAAAGGAATCCCAAAGCCAGCAGAAGAAAAGAATAAAAATTAAAGCAGAACTTAATGAAATTGAGAACAGAAAAATGAGAATAGATCAAATTAATGCAACAAAGATCTGGTTCTTTGGAAAAAATCAATATAACTGACAAACCACTGGCTAGGCTTACCAAAAGACAAAGAGAAAAGTCACATAAACCCAAAATTAAAAACAACAGGGGAGAAATTACGACTGACACTACAGAAATACAAACAATTGTAAGGCATTATTATGAAAGACTTTATGCCACCAAATTTGACAATCTAGAGGAAATGGACAAATTTCTAGAAACATATAGTTTACCTAAACTGAACTAAGAAGAACTGGATAACCTACATAGACCAATCAATAGTACAAAACTTGAAACAACTATCCAAAACCTGTCCAAAGGCAAAAGTCCTGGACCTGATGGTTTTACCAATGAGTTTTATAAAGCATTCAAAGAAGAACTAATGCCCATCCTCAGACTGCTCCAAAAAATTCAAGAGGAGGCAATACTACCCAACTCATTTTATGAAGTCAACATTTCCTTAATTCCAAAACCTGGGAAGAACAATACCAAAAAAAATATTATAGACCAATTTCCCTGATGAACACTGATGCAAAAATCCTAAACAAAATACTGGCAAACAATACAACAATGCATTAAAAAGATTATTCATCATGATCAAGTGGGATTCATCTCAGGGCACAAGGATGGTTCAACATACACAAATCAATCAATGTAATTCAGCACATAAACAAACAAAAAGGATAAAAACCATATGATTATCTCAACTGATGCCAAAAAAAAATCATTTCATAAGATACAACACCCATTTATGATAAACACACAGAATAAATGGGAATTGAAGGAAAGTACCTCAACATAATAAAGGCCTTATGTGACAAACCCTCAGCAAATATTATACTGAATGGGGAAAAGTTGAAGCCTGTTTTCCTAAAATCAGGAACAAGAAAGGGATGCCCTCTGTCACCACTGCTATTCAACATAGTGCTGGAAGTTCTAGCCAGAGCAATCAGGCAAGAGAAAAAAATAAAAGGTATTAGAATTGGGAGAGAAGAAGTCAAATTGTCACTCTTTGCAGATGACATGATCCTTTATATAGGAAACTCTAAAGCCTATCGGAAATCTATTACAAATAGACAAATACAGTAAAGTTATAGAATATAAAATTAATGTACAAAAATCAACTGCATTTTTATATGCCAACAATAAAACTTCAAAAAGACAGATGAGAAAATACATTCCCTTTGTCATTGCAAACAAAAAACTGAAATACCTAGGAATAAATCTAACAAAGTATGTGAAGGACTTATACAATGAAAACTGTAAGAAATTTTTAAGAGAAATTGAAGTACACACAAAGAAATGGAAAGATATTCCATGTTCATGAAGTGGAAGAATCAACATAGTTAAAATGGCCATATTACTCAAAGCAATATCCAGATTCAATTCTATTCCCATCAAAATCCCACAGACATTCTTTCAAGAAATAGATTTAAAAAATCATCAAATTTGTATGGAACCACAAAAGATACCAAACTGCCAAAGCTATCCTAATAAAAAATGATAAAGCTGGGGACATCTCACTGCCTGACTTTAATCTATACTACAAAGCCTCAGTAATCAAAACAGCTTTGTTTTGGCAGAGAAACAGATACATAGACCTAAGGAACAAAACTGAAAACCCAGAAATAAGCCCACAAATATATGGACAGATTGTTTTCAACAAAGGAGCAAAAAATATACAGTCGGGAAAAGAAAGCCTCTTCAGTAAATGGTGCTGGGAAAATTGGAAAACCACATGCAAAAGACTGAATGTGAACTGTGATCTGTCACCATATACCAAAATTAATTCAAAATGGATTAAAGACCCCCAAATAAGACCCAAAACAATAAACTGAATTGAAGAAAACATTGGTACTAAACTTACAGATCTGGGGTTCAGGGAGGACTTTATGAACCTGACCTCAATGGCAAGGGAAGTAAAAACAAAAATAAATGAATGGGACTTTACCAAACTAAAAAGCTTCTGTACTGCAAAGGAACCATCAACAAAGCAAAGAGGCAACCAACCAACTGGGAGAAAATATTTGCAAACAATGCCTCTGATAAGGAGCTAATATCAAAAATATATAAAGAACTTGTACAACTCAACAACAAAAAAACAAGCAATCCAATTAAAAAATGGGTAGAAGACCTAAACAGATTCTTCGTTCATGAAGACATACAAATGGCCAACAGATATATGAAAAATTGCTCAACATCACTACCAATTAGGGAGATGCAAATAAATACCACCTCACACCTGTCAGAATGGCTATAATCAATAAGACAAGGAATAACAAGTGTTGGAGAGGCTGTAGAGAAAAAGGAACCCTCATACATTGATGGTAGGAATGTAAATTGGTACAACCACTATGGAAGGCAATATGGAGATCCCTCAAAAAATTAGGAAAGGAATTGCCATACAACCCAGCAATCCCTCTTCTGGGTATCTACCCAAAAAACTTGAAAAGCTTAATTCGCAAAGATATATGTACCCCGATGTTCATCGCAGCACTGTTCACATGGCCAAGTCGTGGAAACAACCAAAGTGTCCTTTGATAGATGACTGGATAAAGAAGTTGTGATACATTTACACAATGGAATACTACTCAGCAATAAGAAAAGATGAAACACAGCAATTTTTGACAACATGGATGGACCCTGAAACCATCTTATTAAGCGAAATAAGTCACACTGAAAGAATCAAGAAACAAATGACCTCACTTATAATAGGTGGATTAAAAAACTGAAAGTAACAAAAAAACCAAAACCTATGGACACAGTCAATAGTTTGGTGGTTACCTGAGGGGAAAGGGGTAAGTAAATGAAAGAGCAGGAAAGCAGGGGAGCGGGGGAGTTGGGAGGGAGCATCAGATATATGGTGATGGAGGGTGAGCTGATTCTGGGTGATGAGCACATAACGCAAAACACAGATGATGTAATGTAGAATTGTACACCTGGAAACTATGTACCGGTAATTGTTAGCAACCAATCAATGTCACCTCAATAAGTTTAACAATAAAAAAATCTGTATATAACCAGCAAGTATTGGGTTGCCATTGAAAATAAGTAAGCAAGATCGAACGATTCATTTTGCACTTCAGAGATGTTACCTTGCAGCAATGCACAAAATGACTATAGTAGAGGCTTATAAGTTTATGTAGTAGGTAACTGTGATGTGAGATTCTGTATCTGGACAGCATCTAATGTAAAGTGGAGGACAGAGATCCAGTGTCAGAAGAATGTCCATAATTTGACACCTGCCCAACACACTGTATCAGGGAGAAGTTATTGAACAAAATGGGCCCCATCAGAATGGTCAAAGTAGGTAAGATTCTCTCATTTACAAATATTTTTTATTAAAAAAAAAGAAGGTGGAATGTGTAGTTTTTTACTTTTATTTTATAGAAAAGCCACTGTGCAATGGTTCTGCTTAGAAACAAGCTCATTTTCAATGTGTAAGTATTTATTTAATAAGTAGCTTTCTGACTCCTATCATGCGCTTAAGGACCTCTAATTCTAAAATTTCTAACTTCTCAAATTCTGAATTAACATTCCTTAGAAAATGATTGAACCACAGAAGACCATTAGTAATCTCAAAAGAAAAAAAGGATACACAACATAAAAAGTATTATAAACTGAAGGATTTTCCTTCTACTCTAAGTCTTATTAAAACCCGGAATTTTATAAACTACATATATTCAAATTTTCTGCATTATAATAAGGTGTCTAGACATAATTCACAGTGTTAAAATTGTTTCTACTCTCTAGAAACCAAGAGTGTCCTTGTTAAAGTGTAAAATGAGATTTTACTTTCTTGCAACTCCTTGTTCTCACAGCTGAACTGTCACAGCACGAAAGCATTCCCCTACTGGTGAAGCTTTAGATACCTATTTCCCTGGTGAAAGAGCACAAAAGGAACTGAAAGAGTTATTGACAATTCTTACAGTATCCCCTACCCCATTAGAGTATAACTACAGGCAAAGAAATATTTTTAACTCTTAAGGGAGATGAGGCAACAGTGTTTTGAATGATGGCTGACTTCACCCAGTGGTGCTGAAATGTCAAGACTATAGTCTATCAGGTTCATAAAAGACTCAAGATTATATAAGAACTGAATTATAAAAAGTCTATTTCTTTGTCCTGTTTGCTAAGTCAAAGATTAATGAGAAGTACACTGAAGAAAAACATCTCCTGTGTTCAGCAAGTGTTTCTCATGCAACATAAAAACATAAATGAAAAACTATTTTAATCTAGTTCTTCATTAACTTCTTTTAAAAAATAGCTTTACTGAGGTATAATTTACCTGTCATAAAGTTTACTTGTTTTTAAAGTGTTCAATTCAATAATTTTAAATAAATTTACAGTTGTGCAATCATCACCACAATCTAATTTTAGAACATTCCCATCATTCCAAATCCATTAACGTCTTTTGTTTAAAAATTTTTTTAAAGATTTTTATTTTTTATTGTTTGAGAGAAGCTGAGAGAGAGAGAGCGAAGGGGGAGGGCTCAGAGCAGTCTCCATAGTTGAACATCATTTGTAGTGACATGGTTTTATTACAGACAGGTGGATGTGGGGCTGCGCAGGGAGGGAACAGAACCAGGGAGTCTTCTGCACGGGAGGCAAGAACTTTTGCCACAAAGCCATTTTGGAGGTTACCAGTTGTGCCACAGTTCAGCATATGGGGTTTGCATGGGCTGAGGTGTAAAACTGAACATCAGACCTCGCAATTGCAAGGCAAACACTAAACCACTGAGCTATCCTGGCATCTCCTAACTTCTTGAGCTAAGATATTTCCATAAATTCATGGAGGCCACTGGTATCTAAACCCACTATGCATTAAAAGCTACACAAATCTCTGAAACTGAGCAGGAAAAGTGCAAACTAACCTCACTTTTAATGACCTTTATAACCAATATTCTACTCTGGCACTGGAAAGAGAATGTTCAGGTGCTTTCTCTGAAAGTTAAACCATTCTAAGTATTAAGTTATGTGGCACACTGTCTTGGAAAGAAATTAATTATATTTTTGTTGGTAACACATTTCAGCCTGTTTACACAGCTGACATTTCTCAGCTGTACATAATTCATGCTCTAAGCTGTGAAGACAATCTTATTTTGTAGCAGACGCCTTTACTTAAGTGATTTAAATAAGTATAAAAAAATCACCACCTGCAACCATACAGATTACAAGCACCAGTTGTATAAGTTTTCAGAGTCCTAATGAAAGAAAGGGTTCATAACATTTCTTTGACTAGAATCTCCTTACAAGACTACCATTATAAGCCATTTTTGCCAAAACTCAAACACTGGAGCTAGTGGATCTACTATGGCACCAATTAAAAGCATCCTGGCTGTAAACATCTTCGGTGTATCAAATCATGCAGCTCAAAGCAACATCATGTCAATGTGGCAACATTTGCTCTAGGGAGGCATGAGCAGGAATCATTTCACAGGTTCTGGGACAAGGTGCAAATGTGAATAATGAGGCAAAAAGAATCAAGCCTTTTAATGAAGATTCCCTCTAGTGTCTGCTGTGACTTAGGCACAGACAGAATCAGGTAGCATTATACTCTTGGATATGGTGAGTTTTAGCTACTTTCCTATTTTCCTACACTGATGAAATTCCACTAGAACTCTTGATAAAAATTTAAATTACTATAACAACCATTAAAACATGGGCCTCAAAAAAGACTGTGTCAATTCAATGATTTAACACCTAAAATGTAGAAAACCCTATGCTACAGAATTTATCACTTTTCATTATATTTGGCTACCACTCTTGGAACATGAATCTGATAAGCCTATTTCAGTCTGGTTTCTACAAGTGTGGGTCTAAGAGCAGTTGGCTTCCCAAAAAGTCCCATATTTCTGGAGTTTATTACCTAATGTTCTTACGCTTAAAGCCAGACAATTATTTTTGCTTTCAACTTTTTATTACAGAAATTTTCAAATATACACAAAAGTTGAGAAAATATTATAATAAACCCAGTATTCAAGGGCTTTACAGAAAGTATCCAGCCATGTAACCATTCTTTTTCTTCCTTTTTGTTTTTCATGTAACCATTCTTGCTATAGTAACAATAGCTGGATTTTTTCCAGATAGCCCTTGTACACATCACTTAGCTTCAACAATGATGGCTAATTTGGATTTATTTATATATCTTTCCTCAATTCCCAACCCCATAGTTATTTTGAAGGAAATTTCAGATACCATTTCATTTACTTAAACCAGTCAATTCTTGCCTGCAAACCTTTCCTGAGTTATGTTAATATTAATTATAATACCAACTCCCATTTATTGAGTGTCTACTATGAGCCAGGTACTGTATACATATTATCACTAATCCTTATAACAATGCTACAAATTAGTGAGGTAATTGAAGTTCAGAGAATTTAAGTAACATGCTCAGATCTGATTTTTTTCTATTAGTGTTATTATTTCTTGTACTAGGTTAATAGAAAATGCGTAACACTTGTGGTTTATTCATGTCTCCTCAGAAATCAGAGGCTATCATTTATGAAAATTACCATCTTATTTTTCTAAAATTAAATGTACCACATTTTCTGTCAAATTTCTCACTTCAACAGGGGAAAAGAAAACAAACTAAAACCAACAACCACATCCCTCCCCTTTAGCCACAACCAGCCAGTAATTTTAATAATATACTATAATATCAGTCTTAAAATTTGTTTAGAAATAAATACAAGTGCCTATAAATAAACAATATTTTTCTGGAAGGGTTCACTTTAAAAAAATGTTTTGCTATATTCTGATTATTTTAAAGTTCCATGGTCCACAAAGCATTTCCCAAAGGCACAGTTTTTAGATTGTGGAATTAGACTCAAGTAACATCTACATAAACAAATTGCTTTAAAATATTTGTCTTCCACAAAGAATTCCCTCATATTAAAATGTGTGATGGCAGTGCTTATAGTCCAGATAGAAACATAATATTTACTAGAAAGTACAAAAGATAATTCAATTCAATTCTTACAATTATTATTTGGATACTTATTATTATAAGATATTTACAAAGTCTCAATTTTTTAGCCTTATTTTAAAAATTAGACTTTAGAATTCTATTTTATTTTTAAGATTTATTTTTTATTGTTTAAGAGAAGATGAAAGAGAGACAGAGACAGAGAGAAGGGGTTAGGGCCCAGAGCAGTCTCCATAGTTGTACATCATTTGTTATTTGACTTAGTTTCATTCCACACAGGTGGATGTGGGGCTGCACGAGGTGGAACCGAACTGGGGGGCCACCCTCTTGGGAAGTGGGAACCTTCACCGCTTTCCTGGGGGTTACCAGTTGTGCACTGCAGTTCAGCATGTTGGCTTGCAAGGGCCGGATTGGAACTCGATCCCCAGACCTTGCAGTTGCAAGGCAAGTGCTCAATCTGTTGAGCTACCCTGGCATCCCTAACTTCAGAATTTTTGAAACATTCTTGTTTTTTAATTAAAAACATGGGTATCTGGTTAAAACAACCAAGATGATGGATAAAAGTGGCTAAAATGTAATTTCAGTTGGCCTCTGTAGATGATAAAATTTACCTTATTGGAAAAGAATAATTACTTAGATGCAGGGCAGAGATAAGAAAGGTTTCAAAATGTACCATAGGAAAATCATTATATGCAGATATAATAGGTAAAAGTGACAGACTAAATCTTTTCTTTTAGTTATTTGTGGTAGTGAAAATTATAGGTATATTTAAGAATACAGTGCTATTAAAATTAACTGTAAAAATTAACTAGTTTTTTAAAGAACCAATCTACTATGGGAAATGTAGCTTTAATATTAAATATATAATGATTACATTTATTTTAAAATATCAATAAGTTAGGAAAAATGAATTTGTGTTTGGGATATTTCATTAGTACAATGTCTGAATATTCTTTCATCAAGCAAAAATTTGTCTAATCAAGCAGCATTAAGTTCCTGATATTAATACTGTAATATTATCAATAGAATGTTGATATACTTGGCTTATGATATCTGTTCTGCAGGTGAACTCAAATTACTACAACTTTTCCTATTTTCAATGGAAATTTGATTTATAAAATTTTTACAATGGACTATTCAAAGCAATTAGACTGAAAGAGAGAGGAAGATATAAAACTGGTAAGTCAACTGTCACTTACTGCGTCATCTGTGGCAGAAGCTGGCCAGCCCTCCCATAACTGATGGCGAACAGGGATACTAGTAAGATCATATACATTTCTTTTTACCTGTAAAAAGAAAGCAACAGTGTAATTAAAATAGGTTTCCATGTGACTTAGTATAGCTGCCAATCAATCTATGTGGTATATACTGTATTTCCTGTTTGCTGCTGGATTCAAAACAAGAATCTGAAACTAGGAAAACACAAGTTACAAAACTTTTCTAAAAAAATCTAAACCAAATTTAAAAGCTGATTCTTAATGAAGGTTAGATAAAATTATAGTTCAAAAAACATGACCTCCTCTGTGAAATTGTTTTTATATGTTACTGGATGGCTTCAAATATTTTTTTCAGCTAAAATACTTCAAGTACATAGTATACCTAGGACAGATTATAATTATACATTTTTATAATCTATTTAATTTTTAAATGACTCAACATATATAATAATTCAAACAAAAGATATTTCAAGTTTCTATGTAGGAGTCAGAAGGGTGGTCTTTTTTTATTGGAGGAGGTAGGAGGGAAAACATGAAGTTATTTTTATTGTTTAATATAAACTTTAAAATTATAAAAACTTCTTAATAAAGCAGTGAAGATTATTTCTGAAATCATCCCAAATTAAAAACTATTTCAACAGAATAGTTATTAACTAAGAAATATCCCTTAGTGTATTATTTAGTCCCTTCCTGAAAAGAAAATACAGTAATGATACGTTTTATTTTAAATACCATTAAAGATAAAAAACTATTTCTCTCAACATGCAATAATCTTTCATTTAAAAAAAAAGGGGGTGGGGTAAGTAATTTTTCTGACTAAAGTGTTGGATGGTTAAACATTATGATATCCAGTAATTACCAAGTATCATATCTTTCTTCAGTTTTAAATAGGTTACAAAAATTTAATTTTTTCCATATACAAAAATAAAATAAATGATTAAATTGTAAGAATGGAGAGATTATCTGTTTTAACTCTTTGGGTTATTACGGGATTATACTATTATAGCAAACAAGGCTAGTACTGAATGTTACACATAATATGTTCTACACAGTAAGACTTCAACATGGAAAACAAGCAGTATTCATTCATGTTTTAAAATGCAGAAGTCTAAAGTATCATGTTGTCCAATTACAGCATTTTGTATCACATTACTGTTCATTTCACACAAACACATCTAAGTTTCTAAGTTACCTTTCCAATGAAAAAGAGATATATATTCACTGGGGAATGAAAGAAAACAGAACACAACATGGAACTCAATCTATTTTTATCTCTAATGTACACCTGTGTAAAAAGACTTAATAAATGCGAACTAAAGAGCTTGGGGCATAGCTTGATCCTCACTCAATTCAAACAAACTGCTTTTCTTCAGAAGTTCTTAGCAATGGCCAGTCTACCACGCAGTATTTTGTTTATGGTCAGTTATATCTAAGTTTGGTAATTTTCATTAGTCATTATCAACACAACAATTTAGCCAAATGCAACTGGACTAACCTCTGACCACTTCCACTAACTAAGACTATTTTGTAATGCTTAGATATTAATGTTTTTAAGGAAAAAGGTGTTCCATAAACCCAAAGCATTATATTAATAAAAGAGAAAGAATAGAGAAACAGAATATGAGAAGACTTTAGGCCTCAAGACCAAAACTATTCCTTTCTTAAAGTTATTTTTCAATATGTTGTCTAGATACATCAAGCTTCATTAGCTATTTTTTAAAGAAAAATAAAAAAGCAGGATAAATATTTCTATTTGTTGGAAAGGTTACAGCAAGCTACCCCAGCACTGGATAGTATACACAAATACTATTGAGTTGAGCATACAAACAAATAACTTCGGAGTGGGATTCTTTAAATTCCACCTTAATTCCAAAGCACAACAATATGGTATTATGAAATAAACAGTATTTTTCTTCTTTCATTAACTCATCTCTAACTGCACTGAATTGAATAACATTCCTTTGCTATTCTAAGCCTGAAAAGCATGTTCTGGCCATAGTGTTAGGTTGGTATAAAGCACAATGCCAGACTGATGTGCTAAGCAAAAGTGATCAAAGTTAGAGTAATGTTAGCCACTGCACAACTATTTGGCTCCATTGTTCTCCCCAGAATAACATCTGTTAAGCAACTTGTCATAGAATAAACTGGTAAATACAGACAGAACTTGGCTGAGAGGGTATAAAGTAAAGCATATTAGGCTAATGTTTGATTATCCCAATGGAAAAGATAAATTCACAGACACTCTTGAGATTAAACTAAAAGAATCTTCTGTTAAACCACAATCACTAAACATCAACTTAAGTAAAAACAGTCTTTCAACAATAATTCCGTGTTTATCAATGTTGTAACTACAGGCAGATTTTAACAAATGGAAGAAATATAAGTGATTAGGTAGCAAAAGTACAAACTGGGTGGTGGTTTTACTAACGCAGATAAAAATTCCATTGTCTTTACTGGTGGTTTTCTTTGATTAAAAATTTAAGTCACAATTCTGCACAGGAGGAATAAATATAAAATATACACAAAGCAAAAGTAAAAATTATTCTTTTTAAATATTACTATTCTAGGAAACCTGAGTGACAAAAATACAGCTGTGCATAAAATGATGCAGATGAGTATAAGATCATGAATCAAATGAAAGACAGTTCTCTCAGAGAGGAATGAAGGAATGGAGGAAGGAGAGAGAGGGAAGAAGGAAGGAGAGAAAGGGGAGGAGAGAAGGAGGAGAAGAAACAGTGGGGGTGAGAGGAGAGAGGAGAGGAGGAGAGGGAAAGGGAAAGAGCGAGGTGGGGAGGGGGAGAGAGAGAGAAAGAGAGAGATTGAGATTGAGAGACTGATTTGAGAGATGTGAGAAAGGCAGAAAGTAACACACACAGCCGGGGTTGCTGTAGCTGGTATACTCAGCTGCCATAACTGTGCTACTTCAATGGAATTTCATCTTAGAGATTTGTGTTAAATTCCAGTTAAGGACAAGTGGCACTTCACAGGGTAAAATTTCCTAAGGGCCTTTTTGTCTTACATATTTCCTTTGATCAGCATTGACTCAAGATAATGTAGAACCTTCATAATCTTTCTAATTTGTGTTATGCATTAAGCTCTAAATCTATGAGATTTCAAGCTGCTAAACTATGCAAATGTTTCAATTAGTTATGAAGAAATTAATAAATGCTTTGATTACCACTTGAACATCAAATTATGTTACAAACTGTACTGCATTTTAAACAAGTGTTCTAGACTGGCAAAAGATTTTACAGTTTCTCTAGATTTTCTAAAAAGAGAATTTCATTTTTCCCCATTGCCTCATAAGACAGCTGTTTGTGACTAAGAAAAAGTGTAAATCAGATTAACTTGAAATGGTACAGAATTAATACAACACTTATTTATTATTTGCTTTTAATTAATAAACAACTATTCATATACTAAAGTTAATGTAAAATACTAAGCAATTATCTCCACTTCAAACTTCATATTTCCTCATTATGAGAATTTCACTGATAAACTCAGAACTGGGGAAAATACCATTTTATTACGACCTGCTCAATATGAAATCATATATTCATTTCCCACAGTTTCCCCATAATTTCCATAAATTTTCAAACAATTTTTTTTTTTTAGTTAAATTTTAATAGAATTTCTTAGAAAAAATTCTTCGGAAGTTACAAAACTTAAGTTTTGGGACTCTGACAGTCTCACATGAGTTGTTTGTAAGCTATTCAAAGTGAAAAAATACAAAACTTAGTAGATAATTTTGTCAGCTATAATAAGATCAATCCTTGTGAGCTAAATGTTAATCAAACTATTGAAAAACATTTCCAGTATTATCCAGGTGAGATCAGTTTTTAATAATAGAAAAATCACAAAGTGTGAGGTGTTGTGGCAATAAAGAGAGACAGAGAAGATTTATAGTCTAATTTTGCCCAGTTGTTACTGTGGGCAAGTTGGTAAAACCTCTCTGAGATTTAGTTCAGTCAATAATCAAAGATAATAAAACAATATCACTTCCAATTTCCAAAGCTCTAAAATCCTATGATTTTATGAAAATAATAGAGCTAATCCTAGGTGCAGAAAAAGAAGAGCTAAATATATCTAAGACAAGCAACTAATTAGGTAAAGTTTAAACTATTAAGGCTAGAAAATGGAATAAAAAGAATAAAGAGTTAATAAATATAACACATCAAAAAGGAAAACTGAAATTAATTTCAGGTAAGAAATATAATAAAAACTTACAGTGAAGAAAAGTCTTAGCTTTTGCTTTCAGTATATGAAAAACTCCAGATTTTTTAAAGTCTAAATAATATTTTCCCGTTATGAGATCTCATTTGAAAATAACTGGTTTCCCAAGTAACTAACTATTCCATCAATCAAAAGTTATGAGCAAGGCTATGGTTTGACAGAATACTACTTACTAGCTAATAGCATAGTTGTACATTTCAACATCTTTAACATTTTTAAATCTGGCCCTTGATTTTTCATATATTAGACATTTTAATATAGCAAAAAATAGAATATATTTAATTGCCATGGGCTTACAATAGCTATCAATTTGTTAGCACCCTAGTTTCTAAATTTTTTTAAGTTAAGAACACCATGGTAGTTACAACCCTTACAAAAAAGCACCTTGAAACTACAGACATCTCTCTCATTCTCTTATTAATCTTAGAAGAAGACTCTTGGGTCATATTAGAACCTACACTTTTCCAATTTTATTATCACACTTTGAACTCCAAGTACTTCAAATGATGCTCTGATTAAGAGTTTGCTAAATAACAGCACTGCAAATGAGACTGAGATTGAGAGAGCTAGGGAAGAGAGAGGAGGGGAGTGGGGGAGAGGAGAGAGAGATAGTTTAAACCAAAATAATGCAGAGAGACTAGGCATAGTTCCAGTTTCCTAGCAATCACTGGTGCTTTGAAAAGCTTATATTTAAGAAACCAATCACTTTGGATCCTGACTAGGTTTTGAACACATACTTCGTATCTAAGGACTTTTGTTTTTTCTTTAATGTACTGTAGACTCACTGCAGTTGCACATAGATTTGTTTTCTTAAAGTGCAAGTTAAAACCCTCCTAAAAATCCTTACTGAACAAAAATACTTGAAACCGGATGTGCAAAGGGAATGAGAAGGTGGCATCAGTAATCAAATGTTAATTAGCAAGCTTTTTTTATCCTTCTTCCCTCAGGGCTGGCCTGTGTTGGAGAATTCAAATCAGAAATCAATGCTCCAAGTGTTTAACTATTACTTCTTCTCATTAACCATTTAAAAGACCCAGCAATTCTCTCCTCATAAAAACAGTAACTTGAGACATTTCCTTTTCTCAAATACCATCTTTTCAGAAAACAATAAAGATGTTGTTTGGAAAAAACCATAAAATTGAAGTTGCTTTCAATCAGTCTTCAAACTGACTGTATTCATTTTGCTCTTATAAAATATATTTTGGTTCTAACTGAATTCTTCATTCCAACAACTACAAGTAAGTTTTGCTTTGTATACTATACTTAAAAAACTTATACCTGTTAGCTGCAAAAAAAATTTTTTTTTTTTTTAAATTTTTGACGAGAGAGAGAGAGAGAGAGAGAGAGAGAGAGAGAGAGAGAGAGAGAGAAGGGGGAGGGCCCAGAACAGTCTCCATAGTTGAATATCATTGGCTCTTCCACATAATTTCATTCCACAAGTGGACACAGGGCTGCACAGGGCAGGAACTGGGCTGGGGTCTCACCCCAGTGAGAACCAAACTGGGGGCACTCCCTAGTTCAGCATATGGGGCCCGCACGGGCCAGCGCCAGGACTCAATCCTCGGTCCCCAGGGGTTGAAAAGAAAGCGCTCAACCCACTGAGCCATCCCGGCTTCCCCTGTAAAGAAATTTGACAATTAGCAGCTTAAGAGATTACTCAGAATGATAACAGTAAAACTAATCAAATATAAAAACCAGTTTGAATGCATATAGTTGGAAATGGATTTTTGCCATCTTGAAAAGCTACGAAGGATAAGATTTAACATTTTCATTAGAAATATGGTTATATTCATAATTCCCTACCTAAAAAATTTGATGTGGGGGAAGCCAGGATGGCTCACCAGGTTGAGCACTCACTTTGCAGCCCTGAGGACCGAGGATCAAATCCCAGCCCTGGCCCTTAAGGACCCATATGCTGAAATGTGGTGTGCTTCCCATGTGGGAGGTCCCCAGTTCAGCTCTTGCCCCCAGTTTGGTCCCTGGCTTGAGGGGGCATGCCTCCCATGCTGGAGGCCCCCAGCTCAGTTCCCACCCTGCACAGCCCCAGCCCACCTGTGTGGAATGAAACCATGTCGAAAACTGATAAAGTTCAACTATGGAGACTGCTCTGAGCCCTCCCCTTTCTCTGTGTCTCTCTCTCTTGTCTCTGTCAAAAACAATAAAAAAGAAAAAAAAAATTTGATGTGGGTGAAATGATATAAAAATTGCAAAGTTAGATTATATTTAAAGTGAATGATCATAAATTTACTAAATTCATATCTCTGGTTAAAGATAAAGCCTGGATTAAAAAAAAAGAATTCCTAAATTTAGTGCTAAGAAAATGTTTATGGATGAGTAAATCTGTTAGCATATTTCACAAATAGAAAAATGCCAAATTTTAGGAGCTTTCTGGAAAAAAAAAGTCTAGAGAAATTGTGAAGTTGACAGAAGTTGAAATCATAACAATAAAAAATGGAACAATTATTTTTCTATCAGTGGTTCTCAAAGTGTGGACTAGCAGAATTAGTATCACATGGAAACCCACTAGATATGGAAATCTAGGGGGATCCACTCTAGACCTAGTATATTGGAAACTCTAGGGCCCAGCAATACGTACTTTAACAAGTCCTCTAGATAATTCTTACCAAGCCATAATTTAAGAAACACTGTTGGGGGATGTGAATTAAAGGCTCTCCCCAGTGGCCATGCCTCTCTAGTTTACCAATTCTAAAGTTCTTTGAACTTGTGCCTTAGGTGGCCAGTCCTTTATGAGAATGATATGATTAATAATGATTTTTTATAAAAATTCTAGAAATTCAGGGAAGCCAGATGGCTCAGTGGGTTAAGCATTCGTCTTACAGCCCAGGGATCCAAGGATTGAGCCCTGGCCCCAGGCAATGTGGCCCCATGTGCTGAACTAGGGTGTGCTTTCCATGTGGGAGGTCCCCAGTTCGGTTCTCGCCGGGGAAAGCTTATGTGGGAGGCCCCCAGTTCAGCCCCAGCTTGCGAGGTCGTGCCTCCCATTCAGGATGCCCCCAGCCTGGTTCCAGCCCTGAGCAGCCACAAAACCATGTCAAAAACTGATGACATACAATTATGGGGACTACTCTGGGCCCTCCCACTTCTCTCTGTCAGAAACAATTTTAAAAAGTCTTTAAGGGGGAAAGCCGGGACGGCTCAGCAGGTTGAGCGCTCGCTTTGAGGCCACGAGGACCAGGGATCGAATCCCGGCTCCGGCCCAGGCAGGACCCACATGCTGGGCTGGGGAGTTTCCACAGTTCGGTTCTCTAACTGTCTCTGTTTCTGTCTCTCTCTCTATCTGTCAAAAGTAAAATAGAAATAAATATGCACTGAAGACAAAAAGATAATTTCTCTCTATAAATGTGAAAAGATAAAAAAAAAAAAAAATCTTTAAAAATAAATTCTAGAACTGCTATAATTTTGTTTGAATAATAAAGTAATCATTTTTAGTCTAAGAATTAGTGAGAGAAGGCACAATCTCTTCACTATAGACTACATAACATTAAAATGATGGATGACTGACACATAATCTTCATCACTGAAAATCTGTGTTAATCTTCAGTTTTTCTGCCTTAAGCTTAAGTGATTACTTCCTGGCTCTAATATATATTTGGACATTGCAGCAAACAGCAAATTCACAATAAATGACCTATTGGTCACACTAAATAAACTTGGAAGACACCTGTACACATCAGCTGAATTGAAGAAATGCCCCTAAACACCAGAGAACTATGTTTGAAGCAAATTAAAGACAAGTTGGTTGTTGTTGTTATCACTGTCATCTCTCTCACTGGCTAGCTGAAACAAGATCCAAAAGAAAAACAGTGAGAGATTAACTTCATAACAGTCAGTCAAGACCTTGTCCTTGAAGGCAGTATTTCCTCTCTATACTTTATGGAAACAGTGAGGGCAAAGTTTTTCCAATTATTTAATGGCCTAATAGGTACAAATGTTTTTTATTGCCTGCAATGAATAAAACATCAGTCACTCAATAAATACTCTTAAAATTTTCCTTTTTAAAATCAGGTAAATTCATCAATTTATAATTCCTTGCACAAAGGAAAACACTAAGTCAAAAGTCAATTCTAGAAATAACTAGACCAATTATAAGAACATTTTTAGAACTTTACTTTAATCTAAACCATTTTATAAAGTTCAATTTTATGTACTACTTCAACAATTGGTCACACAAACCAAGAAATATTTGCACACTAAAAATGTTTTGATTTTTAAGTCTAAATTTTAGTAGATGAACAATTTGATATATTGTCAGAAGCAGTGTGCAAGTTAATTTTAAAGACATAATTATACATGTAAACCAAATATTTAGGATATTCACTGCAGTCCTGTTTATCATCACACACATACAAAATTGGCACAATCTTAATATCCCATAACAGGAGAGTGAAATAAATAAATGAAATACATACAATGCAACCATTAATATGATGTAGAACCAGGGTCAGCAAAGTACAGCCCAGAGGCCAAATCCAGTTTTCTGTCTGATCTTGTAAATGAAACTGTATTGAAACATCACTTTCATTTGTTTATATACTGTCTATGGCTGCTTTTGCACTACCATGATAGTATAGTTGAGGCAATAGAAATTGTATGGCCTGTAAAGCCTAAAATTACCTACTCCTCACAGAAAATTTGCTGACCCCGTTTATAAAGAATATTTAGTAACATTAAAAGCTGTTACATATTAAAGAAAGCCAGATTACAAAACTATGTGCCTTTCTGCTTGTTTATGTATATATATGTGTGTGTACATATGTATGTATACTATATGTATGCACAGAAAAAAGATGTACAACAAATGTTAAAATTTGTTCTGTGTTGGGGATTATGATTGATTTTTATTTTCCGTATATTTATCTTTTCTAAGTTTCTATCACTTCTCTAAGTTTTAAATTTTTCTTTTTTTATTCAAAGTAAAAACATGCATTTGGAGTCAGAACAACCTAGTTTTCATTTCACCTGTGTCATTAATTATCTGAGTGACCCTGAGCAAAGGAAATGGGAAGGAAAGAGAAAAGCAACCGAACATTTATCCAACAACTATTAACTAAAAACTAGGTTTTGTGTTAACATATGATCCTTATAATATCTTTTACATGTACTATTATCTTAATTTTACAAATGAGGAAACTGAATCTCAGAGACAATAATTTGCCGAAAGTTATTTCTCCAATTAGTAAATGATGAGATTAGTATTTAATTAAATTTAGTTGTGAGTCTAGATTCTTTCATGACTGACATACCTTGTCTTAGACTCAATTTCTTCTTCTGCAATATAAAGGTTTGTAATAATTATCTTTAAAATTCCATGCCACCTAACACTTTTATAGTTGCAATGTGTAAGAATTTTGAGACCATTTACACTTATTCTGAATCTAGGTAGGCATTAAGTTGTAACAAATAAGAGCAACCAATTATGAGCAAAACCTCTGTCACGAGATCAAGTGAGCCTTTTCACACCTGTTGTTCTGCAACAGGTAATGAAGAACAGTTAACAGGCTGTGAATTTTGTACTTTTAAGTGCTGTAGAAGAAGGGCAACTGCCAGATCAAATGCAACTTGCTAATGTTTCAATGTTTGAATGCTGCCTTCACAATTAGAGGGCATCTTGGGGTGTCACACACTGTTGAGAAAGAAATAGCAAGATAAAAAAAAAATTTAAGAAAAATATATTAAGGTAAAAGGAGAAGAACAATTAGAACAGCAAATAAACTTCATTGTGTGAGGGTTAGCAAAGGCTATTCCTCTTAATAAACTTTGACCCAATGCCTACTGGGTCCCCATAACTAATGTATGACTTTTGTCTGGAATGAAGGGATATGAAGACATTCACACACTGGGCCTGCTTCTGCTATTTTGCCAGTATATATTAAATCAATTATGCCTTATCCTGTTATTCCAATTTTCCCTCTCTCAACAGGTGGGCACTCTTGCCAACCCGTTCTATGCTTGAGATTTAAATAAGTGAAACTCTGAATCAGGTAGGTATTTGTTTTATTTGCAACCTCTGTAAATTCTAAAATAAAATTACATTTATAAGGAAGATGTGGGGCAATGCCATATTCTGCCAATTTGTTTTTTATGGAATAACATTCTCTTTTGAATTTTACACACACACACACACACACACACACACACACACGAACAAATTAAACTATTTGCCCAAATGTCATTCAGTTTGTTAATGCCTAAGTCAGGATAATAATGCAGATTTAAACAATTCTTAATCCATTTCTTCTTACTTCTTAAAAAAAAAAAAAAAGTTTTTTCTTAAAGACCACTGCTTCTATAGCAAACTCCCATTTTTTTAAATTGCTGACAATCTTACTGCTTTTGGCAAAGACCATCTTCACATTTTGATGAAGACTATATCCTTTCTCATCCTGGTAGCACCACATTGATGCTCAAACATAATGTTTATGTTTGTTCTGCTTTCTGTTGCCCCATCCAGACCTTTGCCTTTCTCTGAGATGCTGAAAAAAGTGGTGGGAACCATTAATAATGAAACTTCAGCCTATAATCAGTTCTCTTATAATTTTACCTTTTGTTAACAAAAAAAAAAAAAGCAAAACACAAAGACAACAAAGAGACTTAGTTTTGGGGTCTGCCAGAAGTACTAAAGTGGCCTGGGGGTGTGGCTAATCAAGTGAGAATAAAGCATTCAAGTCATCCACATCAAGGAGAAAGTTTGGGAACAACCAGACCAGTGTTTGCATTTGGGGCCCTGGAGTCAGGAGAGTTACATTTCCCTTCACTCTACTTAAACAAGGCATCAGAGACAACCTACTTAACCTCTCCTTTTGGAAATATTATGTGATCTCCAAAGAACAGAAATGAAAAATACTTAAAAGTGTGTCTGGTCTGGTTTTTTGATTCAGACTTGCTACTTTCCAAGATCAGCTTTCAACACTACTCTCTCAGAGATATGTGGATGGGAGGGCAGGGAGGATATCGTAAGGAAAGTAGCTGCTTTGACCAAGAGCAAAGTTACAATAAAAGGATAGGCATGGTTAATTTTCAGTGAAGGAGGTACAGTTGGAAATTGGTTCCAAATGACAATGTAATTAAAGCTTATCAAAGTGAATTGACATTATGAAAGAATGTCTAATACAGCATACCAAACCCTAACTAAGGACTGATGCTGCCAATACTAAGATGATCGTTACAAATTGGCTTTTAATTACAGCAGTTAAAACCCCAACCCAAGGATCTCACTGTTAGGGCTGGCTCTGAAATGCAAATATAGCTATTTTATAAGGAAAATAATAGGAATACCTTAGCATCCTCTCTTAATGTATCATTAAGACCAGAAATATTTTAATCACAATTCATTAAATAAGCAAGCATTTGAAATAAGCTGCCTAAAATCTCCTGTTAAAAAAAATTACTCCTATTTATTCAGTAACAAAGCTATGCCTTATCTCATCCCTGCCATAACCTATTCTATTCAAATCCATATGGGAAAGGACATTAAAAAACTGCCACAAACCATGGACTTCTGGTATTAGTGCTACACACTGCATACCCCTATTCATTATTCTGCCTCCCTTGTTTAATCTATCATTAAGATTCAGTGACCCCACACTAAATTTAAAGCAGATCCTTCCTTCCTCCCATGCCTAAATTCACATACTTTTCTAGTTGGGGATGCCCTCAAGTATTAACAACTCTACGGGGTTTCTCTAATCTCAGCTCTGAACTATGTCATGCTATAGAACCAAGAAATTGCTGTTTTACATCTCTAACTTTGGAGGCTTCCATAAAAAGGGACCATATAATTTACTTAATAAGATAAAGGGAGAAAACCACCATGTAATGAGGTGGTTTTTTTTTTTTTTCACTGTATATAGCAAGAGGCACATTCTGAAGACACTTATCATATTATATGTTGTCTTAAAAGTGAATAATACCTGCAGGGACTGCTTCAACTGTATTCACCACAGAATTTAGAGTTTTAAATAATGGTGAAAATGTCAAGTGTTGATTACTTAATAGGTGAAAATCAAAGGAACATTAAAGAACATGTTGATTTAAATACGATTGATAAAATAACCATTTTGGGGAAAAGAGATTTCAAGAAGTTAGCAAGATAGTATTTTCTGGGATATATTAAACTTCATTTTAAAATTACAAAAACTCTAATGAAGAATGTGGTAAAATAAAGGGTATGGAGTTGTGTATATTATATTCTACCACCACTAAAAGAACTCTCTGTGAGGACAGAAATGTTCTTTATCTGTGCCATCCACTAGGGTGGCCACTAGCCTCATGTGGGTACTGAGTACTTAAAACTAAAGAATTTGGGGAAGCGGGGATGGCTCAGCAATTAAGCACTCGCTTTGCAGCCCCAGGGTCCAAGGAAACAAATCTTTAAAAAAATTAAGTTCGAAAAAATTGTACACCTGGAAACAATGTAATTGATATCAATCAATGTCACCCCAATAAATTTCACAATAAAAAAAAATTAAGTTCTTCAGTTTTTTTTAAAGATTTTATTGTTTTTGACAGAGACAGAGACAGAGAGAGACAGAGAGAAGGGGGAGGGCCCAGAGCAGTCTCCCCATAGTTGTACATACATCATCAGTTTTTGACATGGTTTCGTTACACAAAGGTGGGCGGGGGCCGTGCAGGGTGAGAAATGGGCTGGGGCCTCCCACATGGGAGGCATGCCCCCTCGAGCCAGGGGCCAAACCAGGGGCCTTCCACATGTGGGAAGCTCGCCCCAGCGAGAACCAAACAGAGGGCCTCCCACATGGGAAGCGTACCAGAGCTCAGCATATGGGTCCGCACAGACCAGGGCCAGGACTTGATCCTTGGACTCTGGGGCTGTAAAGCAAGCACTTAAGCTGCTGAGCCATCCCAGCTTCCCCTAAAGAACTTAACTTTTAGCTGTATTTAATTTTAACTAATTTTAATTAAAATTGCCTCATGTGGCTAGTAGCTACCCTGGCTAGTATTAACATTACTTATGGAGTAAAGAATACAGAGCAACATACCACTGAATAACTATAATCTTACATGCTTCACCTCATTTTTATTTCTTGATAGTCCTTGAAACATAAAGATGGAAATGTGTGCTAAATTAATTTTTTACACTTACACTTCCATTGCTTTTAATAATGTTATTTTAAAGTAGCCTGATAAGTATCAACTGGAACTAGATGTTTTAATATTCCAAAATAGGAGGAATTGTTTTAGAATACACATTAATGATACCTTCCTTGGGAAAAAAAAAAGGTAAATCAATAATGGGCTACATTATTAAGTACCCAAGATAGTCAGATAATCTTTAGTTAAAAATGTAACTTTGAGAAACATAGTTGCCTTATTATGTGGATCTAATTATTCATCAATTCTTTCATTTATTCACAAAATGATTCCCTGGGAATAATTACAATGATTTAGGTCAGGCCTGGATATACTTTTTCAGGGCAAGGGTTATATCTCCAAGTATTGCATTCTACTAGCTATTTATTTTATTATTTAGGTGGTCACCCCAAAATTGCTTGTCCACCGGTGGACTGCAATTGATGGCTTACCCAGCTATGATTGAAACATTGCTATAATTAATCACTTTACCTGTATACCGCGCAGTTTTTCTGGGCCATGATCCCTAAAGCACTCACAGGAGCAGAGCTAAAAAGAGACAGGTGAAATGGATGCTATAACCACTACCTGGTACTAGTCTCAACCTCAGTCCCTTATTGATTCAATAAGTTCTTACTGAGCTCTATCACCTGAATAATTACAATAACAGCAAAGAAGGTGGTAGGTAGACAAGATGTAGATCTCTACACTTCCTTAGAGGAACTAAATCTAGTTGAGAAGAAAATATGTGAATAATGATTATTAATAATATTTATAATAAAATACACTTGTGAAGGATTATTTTTTTTAAAAATTCACTGAATAAATGAAATTTAAAAATGCAGATGGATGGAACCAGAGAAGAGTTAAGAATTAAATCTAAAACACTTCTGCCTCTTCATGAAAAAAAGATCATTTCTTTATTAATGTTAAAAATTAAGGTGACATTAAAAAATATTTTAAAATACACAATTTACTGAATTATAAGCAACAGACAAACCTGTTCTAAATTTAACAAGTACATTCACTGAGCGCTAATAATTCATGAGCATTCATTCAGTTGTCTAGCCAGTCAACAAATATCTCCTGAGTACCTACTATGAGGAAAGTATTATAGTACAGTTGTCCACCCTTACCCATGATTTCACTTTCCACAGTTTCAGTTACCTGTGCTCAACCACAGTCTGAAAATATTAAATAAAAAATTCCAGAAATAAACAATTTTTAAGTTTTAAACTGCATGATGTCCTTAGTAGCAAGATGAAATCTCCCACTGTGCTGCTGTCCCATCCGTGAAGCAACTCACCCCTTTATCTAGGACCCACGCAGTAAATGTTACCTGCCCATTAGTCACTTAGTATCTGTCTCAGTTATGAGACTATTTTGTATCACAGTGCTTGTGTTCAAGTAAGCCTTCTTTTGCTTAGTAATAGCCCCCAAAGAGTAGTGATGCTGGCAATTTGGATATGCCAAAGAGAAGTTGTAAAGTGCTTGCTATGTATTGTCGAAAGTCATTCCCCTCACTTCATCTTATCATGTAGACATTTTACCATTTCACATCATCTCAAGAAGGGTGAATTGAGTACAATAAGATATTCTGCGATGGGGAAGCCGGGATGGCTCAGTGGGTTAAGCACTCACTTTGCAGCCCTGGGGACCGAGGATTGAATCCCAGCCCTGGCCTGTGCAGACCCATATGCTGAACTGGGGAGTGCCCCCAGTTCAGTTCTCACCGGGTGAGACCCCCGCCCAATTCCTGCCTTGTGCAGCCCCGTGCCCACCTGTGGAATGAAACTATGTGGAAAAACCAATGATGTGCAACTATAAATATTGTCCTAGGCCCTCCCCCTTCTCTGTCTCTGTATCTCTCTCTATATATATCAAAAACAATAAAATAAATCTTTAAAAAAAGAAAGATATTCTGCAAGAAAGAGAAAGATCATATTCATATAGATTTTCTTATACAATATTGTTATAATGATTCTATTTTTATTAGTAGTTGTTCTTCACCTCTTACTGTGCATAAACATTATCATAGGTATGTATAGGAAAAAAACATAGTACCGTATTTTCCGGCGTACAAGACGACCGGGTGTATAAGACGACCCCCGATTTACGGTTGATTTTTTTTCATTTCAAAAGTCGTCTTATACGCCGGAAAATACGGTGTATATATAGGGTTTGGTATTATCCGCCGTTTCAGATTATTTGTAATTTCAGGCATCTACCGGGGGTCTTAGAACTCATCCCTCACAGATAAGGGTGTACTATTGTAATGACTAAAAGAGCTAAAGCCTCTGCCTTCATGGAGCTTACATTAATTCTACAGTACACACGGTGGGGAGGATATGGTAGGGGGAAAGAGAAAAAAAATAAGCGAACATATAAACAATATAATTTCAGAATTAGATAAATTCTATGAAGAGTGATATTAGAGTCCGACTAGAAACTCTTGACTTTAAATGGGTTGAATGCTGAATGAGAAGGTACAAATCCCAAAAAGAATGTTCCAGACAGAGAAAACATGAAATGCAAAGGTTCTGTCAGGTGCTTTACATACATGTATATATTCTCTAATTCTTTTTTTTTTTTTTAATATTATTATATTTTATTGTTAAATTTAATGGGGTGACATTGGTTGGTAACAATCAGACAGTTTCCCAATGGACTATTCCACATCACATCACCCATGCATCGCATTATGTGCCCAGCTCCCAGAATCAGGTCCCCCTCCAACACCATATATCTGGTGCCCACTCCCCCCTCCCACACAAATCTCCCTCCCCCCTCCTTCCTCCTCCCTCCTCTCCAGGTAAACACCAAACCATTGAGTGTGTATTCTCTAATTCTTACTGTCAGGTTCAATGCGGCTTTTAATCTTTGTTTACAGAAAAAGCAACCAAGGATCCAAACTCTACATGCAAGTAACAGAAGCAGGAATCAAAAGGAAATCTATGGAGCTCTGAGGCATGTTCTCTTTTTTACTGTACCATGATGCTTCCCTAAAAACTAAAACTAGAAAAGTTCATACTTTTTCAGATCATTACCCTTTACCCCATTCCTCACCAAAAAAATGTAAGCTACATTGTTTGCTTACTCAGCTAGCTCTTCCTTCACAGATTTGGGACATGCATTAGTTCAACTAGACTAAATAACCATAAATCCCAAATTACTGTCAGGTACAAATTAATAAAGTTCATACTAACAGATAACTCAAAGGGATATTTCAGAGATTCTGATCAAAGAAGCCCTGTCTTATAACACATTTGGATGTTGTTTGTATGTTTTTGCTCAAGTGAACAGATATTATCATGGATTCCAATGAATGAAAATGTATTTGATCATGTTTTTTGTCATGTTTCACTGCAGGGGTGGCCAACTTTTCTGTATATAAGATCTACTTTTTATCTTAAAAGTGTGTCGTGATTGACTTGTTGTCATAGGCGTAGTCTAAGGGGGAAGAAGGGGTGTGAAATGCATACTATGTTTATACACTGTGTTTCAGTATAAGGTGCATTCCAGTGAGGTATGGGTAGATAAGTAAAATATATTTTTTATTTTTTAAATCACTTATTAAGTTTTCGAGATATAGGCTCATGAAGAAAATAAATTTCCAGACCCAACTTTTGATAGCAGCATTCCGTACATGCGGTACCTAAAAAATTCGATTTTCCGACACTTTTTCAAGATAGATTTTTACTAACTTAAAATGCAATTTAATTTTTTTATCAACTGCAATGTATAAGT
>PVKE010004251.1:0-65984 GCA_004027555.1 Craseonycteris thonglongyai
ACGTTGAGACTCAAGAAACCATGTCTGAAGTGGTCTCGGGAGCCAGGCCTGAACCATTCAATCTCTTCTTTAGAAGCTGCCTGTGATTTTTCTGCAAATACACTTTGCTTTAAGTCTCACAGGCTGTAAACTGTGCACACCCCTCAGCGAAACACTGCACCTTCTCCGTGCTTCCATCAGACACCTCTCACATTGCACTCGAGGGCTTTGTGAAGTGACGGCTACTCTCACTGACCATGAGTGTTTTGGGGGCTTGGTTTTATCCGTCCTCATCGCCTTGTGCCTGGCACTCTGAAAACTGCTCATTAAACAAATCAAGTGACCTGCTAAGTTACCTGCCATTTTCTTGTGGCAAGAGGCACGATCTATTGATTCATCTGACAAATTTAGAATGATGTATCCAATTCCTTTTTCAATCTGTTTTGATGAGAGGTACCCCCCAAATTAAACATAAAAGTTTGGTGTTGAGGTGAGGGGATAATTACCCGAGTCAAGCCCATTGTTCAGAGTAATCAAGAAACAAAACCATTACCCTAGTTAACAAGTCTCTGCCTCTTGATGCTGTTTGCTCAAAGAACCACCACTTTACAACTAAAACAGAATTCAAAGGTATGTTCCCTCTTCTCCCACTCCTGAAATTGTGGTGGGGGACCCCAAATTTAAAATCTTGTCCTTGGCGGGCCCGTTCTGGTTCCTTTCTTCTCTCTAACAGAATCTCGAGTTGGGTGTCGCTTTCCAAGTACTGGTAGGCAGGAGGTTGAGGCCATGAGGCTGCCAAAGATTACGTTTATGATTAACACACTGAGGCTTCTACAGTTTCAGTAATTTATCCAAAATTCTATTGGTGGCAAGAAGTGGCTCCGGAATTGAACTCAGGTCTGTCTGCCTGAATTCTTTCCCCTGTCTCACTGACTTCCTGAGAGGGGTCCCCAAAGGCCTGAGCCTCAAGAACAAATGAAGAGCTTAAAAAAAAGAAATAGATTTTAGAGTTCTTCCATCACCCTAATACATTAGAACCTTGGGGTCAATCCAGAGGACTCGGTAATTGTAAAACATGTGGGGCTCGAGTGTGTGTCTTTAAATACTGTTGTTAATGTTGGCTTACACGTTGAGAAATACCAGTGTAATTGATTGCTGTGAATCGTACATATTCCAGAGAGGGACAGTCTAAGCTGTTATCAGTCAGTTGTAGCTTAGAGTAAGCGAAGACTTTTCCCCTGGGAGGGGGGAGGGGTGCAGAGTGCTGGAGAGGTGACAGGCATCTGTGGAGGGAGGCAGGGAGGCAGGTAAACCGAGAACTATCTCTTACTTTCCAGTTTTGCCTCAGGCCGGCCCTGCTTCTGTCAGCTCTTGCCTTTCTTCTAAGAAGTAAATGTCAAAAGTAGTTTTCTTTGAAGACAGACATAGGTATTTAACACCTCAAACAGCAAGAATCCCACCAGACAGTTTTATGATGTGATAATTTACCCTGTACATGCGTTACCCAGGTAGAATTTAACTAGCTGAATTTGGGTTTCAGAAAGGAATTCTGCTGAAACAATTGTTCTTGCCTTTTTTTTGAAGGCAAATCTGATTGACTTTCAACAATTTAATTGGAAAATTGAGTTCCTTTGGGCCCATTGCATCACTCAAAGAATGGGCCAATTATTGGTCAATAAAACAGTGCAACTGGAGATTCCTGTGGTTTAGAAACATTCCATGAAGGTCTCTAATCTTACTTTTTTTTGCACAGTATAAAATGAACATGTCAATTCTTCTTGCATTGAAAAATATTTAAGTAAAATATTCCTTACCCTTTTTTATTTTTGATTTTTAAAAAAATTATTTTATTGTTAAATTTAATGGGGTGACATTGATTGGTAACAAGTAGACAGTTTCCAGATGTGTAAGTCCACATCATATCACCCCTGCATCGCATTATGTGCCCACCAACAAAAACAATATTCAAGTAATATTCTGTGTGTATCCATCACATGTTGGCTCTGTGTTAGGTCTTGGGGCTACAGTGATGATCAAGATACACTCTTGATGCCCAAGAAGCTTCTAGTCCTGAGAGGTTTGTAGTCATATGTATACTACGCATACTATTTTATTCATTAGAGAGTTTTCAGCCCAAGCTGTACCTGGATAGGATTGTATTTTTTCATGTATAAGACGCCCCCCCACTTTCCTAACCCAACATTAAGAAATCAATACACAGGTTACTCCTGCGTATAAGACGACCCTCAATTTTTGGTCTAACCATTTTAGACAAAAGGATTGTCTAATAGTTTCCCGTACAGACTTATCACACTAAGAAAGGAAGTGTTATTTGGGGCATGTCAAACAGAGGGGCCCGATGTAGGGTCTTGCTTACAGAAACCATAGAGGAATGCTGTTTATGTGGGATGCCCTTACAGATGAGCGATATGAGTAAGGTCTCAGGGGATGCAGGGAAAGGTGACGTTATCACTCTGCAAGCTGGCTCCTTCCATGGCTCTAGAACCACAGTGGGGACCTCCTGGTAGGAACTGGACCCCCAGATGGATGCAGCTGCTGCTAGAGATGCCTGTCACAGCAGGGCATGACGGAGAAAACCCTTGGGTCACATGTTGAAAAGTTCAATTTGGCTCCATGGAGTGAAAGGGGCCAGGAACAAGCACAGCAAGAGAAGGTGGAGGGAGACTCTGAAGAAGGCTATTGGGGTCACCCGAATATGAGCTGTGACTTTTTGTAAAGGTTGGAGAGCATGCCCCTTTTTAGGACAGATTGAAAGAAAAGTCATATATTAGAGCAGGCATGTCTAACCTGCGGCCCAGCACAGCTTTGAATGTGGCCCTACACAAATTCTTAAAACAGGATGAGATTTTTTGGTGACAATTTTTTTCCTGTACTTGCCATGGACCAGTTTCTGGACAGATTCTGGGCCACAGTGCACACTTGCTCAGAATCTATGGCCCAGAATGTCCTTGTCACTCCAGGAGGCTGGCCCACAGAGAGTGTGTGGGTCCCATTCCAGACCCTGGACTCATCCATGTCTAGAAGTCTGGACCGAGAGTTAATGAAAAGCAGGCTCCGTGAGTGAGGGAGAACATGGTGCAGAATAGTTTGGAGCTATTTGGAGCTGAGAAGACCTCCAGCATTCTGTTTTGAGGGAATGGGCGCTATATCTTTTTCCACTATACTCGGTTGGATGTTCTTTCGATGCCGACAACTCCGAAAAGGCAGTGGATGTCTCTACAAATGACGGCTATCTTCAGGGAAAGGAAAATGGCAAATATTAGACCAGAAAAAGTATGAAGTCGATTTTTCACCCTGAAGGGCCAAAGAAATCATTAGAGCTCTCTGACAGCCTCTGTCTCCAGGCACGTGACCTGCCTCTGGGCCATCTTGTTGCTACTGGTCTGAGCCGGAATGTGTAGCTAAGAGGCCGGCTGAAGCCAGGTGCAATCTGATAGGGTTCAGAGTAAAAGAAATGAGCAAACCCCGACATCTGAATGTTAAAATCATGGATTCCAAATCATTTACGGTATTTATAGTTTGTAATTAGTTACTCTTCTCCCAACACACACACACACACACACACACACACAATTTGATATTTTTATTTCTCTCTCCTCCAAAACACTACATGAAGCAAAGTAAACCTTTAGGAGTTAATTACCATGTCACTTCCACAAGATATTAGTATATTTCTAGAGTGGGCATTGAAATAAAGTAAAATAAAAATAGCTACTTCTTGCCCAGGGTAAGGTGTTCAAATAAATTATGCAATAGGAAGTTCAAAACCTTCCTCTTACTTTTGGCACTTTTTTAAATCTACCAAATTTCTCATTAAAACGTTGGTCATTGTTGAGATGTTTTTAGGGAAATATAACGAGAATGAAATACATACCAATGGAATATATAGTCAAGTGCCATCAAAAGAGTGTTTCTTTCTGGTTGAGAAACAGGTTCACTGTAACACCCTTTATTAAAGTTTAAACTGCAGGCTTGTCCAATCTGTGGTCTGCAGGTCACATGTGGCCCAGGACAGCTTTGAATGCGGCCAACAGAAATTCATAAACTTTCTTACCACATGAGATTTTTTTAAAAACTCATCAGCTATCATCAGTGTGATTGTATTGTATGGGGGGGGCCCAAGACAATTCTTCTTCTTCCAATGTGACCCAGGGAAGCCACAAGTTTGGACACAGCTGGTCTAATGGAAGCGTTGACTCGACAGAAGAGAGATGTGTAGGGACGGAGCTTTCTTGCTGCTGATCGTTAGGAGCCAGTGGGTGGCCTGTAGCACCGTCATTAAACCTGGCGGGGTGGAGTCATGTTTGTGAAAAGACAATGTTTCAAACAATGAGAAACGAAACGCCCCTGTCTCCAAATCAGCCCCAAATTCATCTCCCAAGGTTGCCCCGTGCTTCTGACACGTTGGCGTGTGCACGGGAGTTGCTGAGTGAGCTTGATCAGTGTTCAGTCAGCAGCTAACACCCTCAGCCACATGCCAGCGTGTTTATGGAAGGGAAGCTCAGCTCTGTTCTCTTCCTGTGGTTTCGGCAATCGATTCTAATCACCAGCCCTGAACACTCTTCTCCTCCACTTTTAGACAAGTGGCAGTTTCTCAGTTTCAGCCTTTGGCAGGATTAACAACATCAACAACAAAAATTCAAAACCTCTGTACCTACTGAAATTCTGACGCCTGCCAGCCATCTGCTCTCTCTGAAGATCACATCATCTTCTTTTTGACTAGGTTTTTAAGACCTGAACATGGGTGACCCCTGTTGCCTAGCAACTGAGAAACTGAGGCCTCAGCCCCAGGTGGGTGAGATGGGAAAAGATCCATGAATGTGGCCCGCCAGTCCTTATCATTATGCTATTGTGACAGCGACTTTTATTTCTCGATCGTAATGTATCATAATAAGTTTTGTCGGTCTTTAGATGACGGTTCTCCCTTTTGAATACAAGCATAACTAAGACTTGAGGGGATGTCTGATATAACAGAAAATGTAACCATGAAAAAAAAAGAAAGACTCAGAATAGAAATCATCTGAGTGCTGAGGACCCTGCCGCCCTGCCTGAGGCAGTTACACATTTCCATTGAGTTATTTTATGATCGGGCCAGTATGTTATTGAAATATTATCTCTTTAGCCTTTCTCATTCTGATAAGAAATGACAGACTCTCAGAACAGTAATACATACAGAGGACAAACACTGGGGCTGTGGACAAAATTCAGCTGCGATAAAGAACCCTGGCTTCGGAGAATTTCCATGAAAACCCATTGTCCTTGGGTCACATTTTCAGATTAGGCATAGACACGTTCTAATGTCCCCTTTCATTGGGGTGAGAATTTGGAAGCCTCTGTCACTGATCACATGTAGACCCGTTATTGAACCACCTTAGAGGAAAAGTCTGTGTTGCTGTCAGCGACCTCATGGAAGACACAATTTGTCTAGTAAGTGACGGAGAGCAGTAACATTTAAAAAGCTTAGGGAACAGTTGCACCGGGCTTTGCAGGGCCTTTCATGAAAAGAAAGAGGACAAGGAGACATAACTAAGAGTAGAGCATGTCAAGTTAAATATTTTCTTAAAAGATTAATTTTATTGTTTTTGACAGAGACAGAAAGACAGAGAGAAGGGGGAGGGCCCAGAGCAGTCTCCATAGTTGTACGTCATCAGTTTTCGACATGGTTTAATTCCACACAGGTGGACAGGGTCCTCACAGGGCGGGAACCAGGTGGGGGGCCTCCCGCATGGGTAATGCACCCCAGTTCAGCACATGGGTCTGCACGGGCTGGAGCCGGGATTCGATCCTTGGACCCTGGGGCTGCAAAGCGAGTGCTTAACCCTCTGAGCCATCTCAGCTTCCCTTCAAGTTAAATATTGGTGGCCTGCTTTGGAAATATTTTGGAAAGGATATGCAACACGTTCCTGTATTTGTAAAGCTTTCTCAGAAGGGAAGGTGATCTTATTGCTGTTTACTCATAGATTTTTATTGCTGTTTAACATGTAAGCTATTTCACATGTACAAAATTGATATGTACATGTGGATAGATCTGTAAGGTACACATGAGGTCTCTTGGCCCGGTGTCAGGCGACCTGGGTTTCATTCCTCACTCCGTATGGATTAGCATGTGATCTTGGGCAAACTGGCCACTCTCAGGGTCTCAGCCTTAACCCCCTCCCCCAACATAGAAAAGGAAGAAGGTGAACTACATAATTTCTGGCGTCCTTTCCTTTGATTCTTTTATCCTCTATCAGCTACATTCTCCCCTCTGTCCTCTCTTCTGCCATCTTGGTACACACAGTCACATTTTTTAATGCAAAGTATTCTATACGTATGATTTCACATAATTGCCGCTTTGTATATTTGAAGACTTTCTGACCTTCTGACAAATGACATTCAAGAGGACGTAAATTTTGGTGTTTCCAATTATTAGCACCACTTCGGGGTCGAAAGCATTGACTTTGCCTCAAAACTGAAGTGAGCCTTTTCCCCTAGCCAGCCCGGTCTCCAGCAACTTACGTGATTTATGGCCGTTTGGCTTTTCTGTCTTTCTTTTTCTCTTTTTTTTCAAAGAGCATTAGTGTAGAAGCAGATGTTGTTTCCTCCTCACAAATGCTGCACCGTGAATCATCTTAGCCTCTCTGTAAAACTTTGACTTAATGGACTCCTGGCATTTCTGATGAGACGAGGAACTTAATTTTATCGAACAACCTATTGAACAAGCTGTTCTTGGACATTCCCATCTCAACGAAATGTTAAAAGTATTAAAATTCACATTAGCACAAGAGGAAATTTTGCATGGGTAATCCTTTAATACAGTGTTTTATGGCTCTATTAGCTGCATAGCAGCTGGCGACATGACGAATTTAATCCATTAAAAATCCAGTGAGAGGTTTAAAAGTCAGCTTTTTAAAACATTATCTTGCTGCACGGAAAGAGAACTTCTCGGGGCCAGACCCGGGGTGGCTCACACTGTGGCGGGGACAGGGACCACGCCTGTAGGACCAGCTCTCCTGTGCTCAGAGCTGCGTACCCGGGAGGAGTTAGAGTGATGTGTGAGGACTCAGGACTGGGGGAGAAGCGTTCCCACGTCCCACATCTTCCATATTCTCTTTGCTTTCCAGAGGTCTCAGAGGGGCATTCAGTGACGGTGCTGCTTTTAAATCGGTGAAACTGGGGATGTCAGGATAACTCGCTGGCTGAGTGCTTGCCTTGCAATGGCAAGGCCAGGGGTTTGAGTCCTGGCTCTGGCCCGTGCAAACCCATATGCTGAACTGTGGCGAAACTGGTGACCACCGAGATGGTTCAGTGTTCGAAGGTTCTCACCTCCCATGAGGGAGGCCCCCGGTTTGGTTCCCGCCCCGCACGGCCCCACATCCACCTGTGCAGAATGAGACCGTGTCACAGCTAATGATGTGCAACCATGGAGACTGCTCTGGGCCCTCACTCTCGCTCTAACCTTCTTTCAGTATTTATGCAAAATGGGAGGTTCGCTGAGCCTTTAGTGAAAGGATAATTTATCTTATAAGGATATGGTAAGAAAATATTTCTGACTTAGATATAAATAAACTTTTGCAGAGTCATGTGGGTATATAACCTTTGGCCCAAGGAATTAAGGTGTCCCCTTGAAGAAATGCTCCCAATTTGCACATCGATTGGGATCCTGGGCACAGAGCAGCCAAGCTGCTTCTTAGGCGACATCGGTAGTGAGGGGACCTGCTTAGGACTAGACTGATGCAATGTCATGTCTTAACCACCAACCTCAACATCCTTCATTTCTCTTTCCCAATTGTGACTTGTTTTCCCAAAAGGAAAAAAACAATCTATCTACATTGTCTACCCCCACCAGTAGATTTCATGAGTTGATGGTAGGATTAATTGTTCTCCAAGTCAGGAGAATTTCTTTGTTTGTGACAAACACGTATTTCTGAGCAGAGACGCTAACAGGTCACCTTGGATCACATTGCCTTTCATCTGTAAGTGCGCGTGTTACTGTATTCGGCCTTTGTGAATTGAAAAATAGGTAGCTTAATTTAGGGGTGGCTTTGCCTGAACAATTCATTTATATACTCAGTCCCATGTTCATGCAAATTCCCTCATGTTATCTCCTCTCTTAGCAGGACTACCTGTGGGAAGGGAATTGCTATTTCTTGTGGTACAGATATTATGTATGGATCACAAGAGCAAAACCAAACTCCACTCCATCCGCCTCACAGGAGATTGCCAATGACCCCTCCTGTCTAAACCAACCACCAGGCTGAAAGCAGAAATGGCTAACTGTATGCTTGAGCATAAAAATTGGTTTATTTTTCCTCCAAGATGAAAGGCTTTATCTTTCTCGAAGAAGATGGTTGTGTGGTTATGAAAGGCCCTTCCTTCTGTTCCATGGCAGGAGAAGTGAACATTCTAAAATTATTATTTCCTAGAATACTCGCCGCGCCCCCCCCCCCAAAAACTACCAAGAGTTTACCTTTCAATGAAAAGGTCAATGTATTTAGAAAACAGTTGAACTTGGGAGCTGATCACTTAGCTTGGGTGAAATCTCCTTTGATGCTATCTAATCCTGCATTGGAGGCTGACGGATTCAGTCACTGCCGTCCTGGCCAGCCCCCTGCTTTGACAAAGACGCCTTTCACGGGTGTGTAGTAACGTGTTTCTTTTTCCAATCTACACGGTTCCTGGTGACTGAGCCTGTTGTGAGAAGGGCTATGCAGTCTGAGTGCTCCACTAATGACGTTGCCTTTAAAAAAAACAGCAAAAACGCTAACTCCACTAAAGTTCTTTTCTTATTGAAAAAAAATGCATAACTGAAATCTAGTCAACAGTGTCCCCATAACCACCTGCGTTTCCACACACACACACACACACACACACACACACACACACACACACACACACACATATATATATATATATACTAGTCTCATGAGCAGGAGAGATTCTGGTTGACATTTCAGATTTTATAGTCCAGGCTAAAACAAAGGCAGACTAGTTGGATCTTCTCAACCAGCACAGAGATTTTATTGGCATGTTATTCACACCATCCCCAAAGAATTTAACAATGGGAGTGTGGTGTGTGTCTTGGTGGTTTGATCGATGACCATGATTTTTTTTTTTTTTTTTTGACAGAGAGAGAGAGAGAGAGAGAGAGGGAGAACTGAACTGGGGGCACTCCCCAGTTCAGCATATGGGTCCGCACGGGCCGAGGCCGGGATTCAATCCTCAGTCCCCGGGGCTGCAAAGTGAGCGCTTAACCCACTGAGCCACCCCGGCTTCCCCCTACCCCACGATTCTTGAATCCCCAGTGCAGGACAACACGGCTGGGTCACGTGATATGTGATGGACCAGTTCTAGCATCTAAGAAAATGCCCTCAGCCCCTCCCACATTGCCCGCCCTTGACTGAGGATACTCTGCAGTGAAATGCTCCCCTCCCCTGAGCATGAAGGAGCCACGGGTGTCCTGTGGGCATCGACTCTTAGGTGGTTTATTTCTTCATCATTAACCAAACGTCCACCCCTGCCAAACTCAAACGTTTACACAGCAATTATTTCAAAACTAACCCAGACAAGCAAACATGTAGCCATTGAGAGACTGCCCGCCTCGCACACTCAGGGGACTCTCACGCAATGCTGTCACCTGTCGGTAGGATAGGGCCCTGCTGTTGGAAGCTCTCAGGGGACCACACCCTTCTGAGCAGTCAGTCCCAGGGACTTCGCACTGTGCTGCTGAGTGACACCCCTAACACGGGAGCCCCCTGGCTCCCTGGAATTGCCTGATCTCCTCTTCTGAGTAGTGACCCCCAGGTGGGCAGGGACTCCCCAAGGACTGTCAGATAGAACGTGCGTTCCTGCTTGGTGGTCATTTCCCTTTCCTCCGTTAACCCTAAATTCTCAGCCCCCTGACCTCCTCCCCGTCCGCCTCTCCTCCTCTTCTTCCTCTTTCTCCTTCTTCACGACCTACCCTGGTTGCTGTGGGCCGGAAGGGCGAGGAGGCAGGGTATGGAGAGTTCAGAAAGGCCGCCGGAGTTTACACACGCGTGACGATGCTGAGGAACATGTGACCACTGGTCCCCTACTGTCCGGCTGCCGTAAGGAACACCTGTCAGAGTGAGACAGGGGCTTGTTGTTCGGAAGCTTCAGTCCCCTGGGGGACACGGAAGGAGCACAGATCAGTGGATGCTCTTCCTGCTTTATGTTCCCACAGTTCACAAGCTGGCTTCTTTCTCTGCTCCCCTTCTGCTAACATCTACTTATTTATTCTTCCATCCCGAAGAGTTCCATCGACTCCTTCCTATGTGGGTGGCACTGTTGTGGGCACTGAGATTCGGCGGCAAGGAAGTAAAGGTGCGAATTGAACTGTGATGTGGGGAAAGTGCCACCAATGGGAAGGCGAGCTCAGAGAAAAGGCCCCTTTTCTCAGGCTGAGGGGAGCAGGAGACGACAGAGGCAGGACAGGGTACAGGGTGAAGGCCTGGACCCTTCTTGTCACCACTCTCTGGCCTGAGATCTGGAGCCTGGTGGAACCGTACAGTTGTCCTGGGAGAAGTTCGAGAGTTGGGCCAAGTGACCTGCGCCTTCAGGGTGTGTGTGTGTGTGTGTGTGTGTGTGTAGGGGGTGCAGTTCCCTGACACCCACGTTATCACAATACCCACATGATTCCCCAGTAATCCCAGGAAATGCTCACAGTAAAAACAGGGCTCCATGGACCAATTTGTTGGGCCGATACTGCACACTACACAATGCGCCAAGCAGCGCTTCTCAGAGTTTCTTTGTACCCGAGTCAACTGGGGGTCCCGTTCAAAGGCAGACGGTGACTCAGTGGACCTACATGGGGCCTGGGGCCCGTGACTCTGCATTTCTAAGCACTGTTCAGGTGATTTTATGCTGCCGGTTTGTGAATCCTGTTTAGAGTAACAAAGCTTACGTGATTCTTTCTGCCTCTTCGTCTCTTAAAGGCCCTAAGAAATCCTCCACTCATTCACCTGGTTCTGTTGTCAGACACGGTCATGTACAAGCCTGTCTAGATCCCACACAGCAATGGGAGCTTCTAGAATGCTGCTGAGGAAACATTACGCTGTTAGCCTTGTGGTGTTTCACTGCATCATCACTCAAGAAGTCTATTTATTTTGCGTGCGCACGTGTGCATTGGAGTGTGTAAGTGTGCTTTGTAAGTCTGTACGGCAGACTGTCATTTGCACAAGTACCTATGGCATCCCTAGGGGAACCTCTCAGAACATCATCTGTGCCTCATCCCGGGGGAGAGTATCTTTCCTTCCCCGGAACAGGTGTCAGTCTTCGTGAGTAGAGCTCAGAAGGGGTGTGACTGTGAGATAGTAAGTGGTGACAGTTTGCAGCTCCTCTCTCTCAGCCTCCAGTCACCAAATGAGAAGTCTGGTTGCCCTTGGGTCAACCTGCATGGAGACCACATGGAGGGGTGAGAAGGAGAGGAACAGGGAGGGAGGGAGGGAGGAAGGAGAAACGCTGAAGGGACCCCAGTTATTCCAGCACCCAGCTGTTTGAAGCGCCCCAGACCAGGCACGAAATGTGATTCAGAAGCTTTTAAGACGCCCTCAGAGGGAAACCGGGATGGCTCAGTGGGTTGAGCACTTGTCTTGCAGCCCAGGGGTCCGAGGATCATATCCCAGCCCCCACCCATGCAAACCCATATGCTGAACTGGGGTGTGCTTCCCATACGGAGGCCCCTGGCTGGTTCTCACCCTGCGAGTCTCCACACCCACCTGTGGAATGAAACCACATAGAAAACTAATGACACACAACTATGGAGACTGCTCTGGGCCCTCCCCCTTCTCTCTGTATAAAAATAAATCTTTAAGAAAAAAAAGATGGCCTCAGTTAGACCTCAGCTCTAGCCACAGACAAGGAGAGCGGCCTAGCGGAGCCCTGTTAGCCTCCAGTTCAACAAGCAAGATACAGGATTGTTTACTGTTTAGCGCTGTTGGTTTGGGGATGCTGGGTGAGCTCAGCAGTTGAGCACTTGCCTTATAATCGCAAGGTCCAGAGTTTGGTTCCTGACTCCGGCCTGCAACCCTGTATGTTGAACTGCAGCACAACTGATAACCACTGGGACGACTCAGTAGTGACGGTTCTTGCCTCCCATGCAAAAGGCCCCCAGTTAGGTTCCTGCCTGGCGCGACCCCACATCTACCTGTGTGGGATGAAACCACATCATAAATAATGGGGCACAACTATGGAGACTGCTCTGAGCCCTCTCCCGCCCCCCATACTGTCTCTCAAACAATGAAAAAAATCTTAACAAAAAATATAATGCTACTGTTCTGGAGTGGTTTTTATGTAGCCATAGATGTCTGAAAGAGTCTGAATAATACAGATTAATCAGATTGGGGACTTGCTTTTTAAAATTTAGGCCAAAGAAAGACTTGGTGTTACCAGAGAGTATGGGGGAAGGGAGTGAATGAGGAGGCGTCGAATCTGTGGTGATGGAAGGAGACCTGAGTCTGGGTGGTGAGCACCCAATGCAACACATAGATGATGTCATATAGAATTGTGCACTTGAAACCTATATAATGTTGCTAACTTATGTCACCCCCAACAAATTTCATAAATGAGAAAATAAAAACAGAAACAAAACAAAACAAGAAGGAAGACCCGGTACGATCTTTGTTTGAGCTGAGATGAAAACAAAGTTATTCTTAGAATGCTCCTCTGGATGGTGCTCCCATTGTCTGCAGTTAGTGCCCAAAGCTGAAGCCCCCACTCTCTTTGTCCCTTCCCGAGGATAAGGTTGTATTCCGTAATGACAGATGACACCGCTGATAAACAAGCCGACAGCATTAAAATGAATGTCAAACTTGCTCACGCTTATTGTTTATTAACGACAGCAACTCGTGAAGGTGCAATTCAAATAGTTTTATTATTGTTACACGTTTTAGCAGTATACTACAGTTTATGCCTTGGCTGGGAAGTTGATTACCAGTTTTATGAGAACGAGTGCCTGTTATTGGCAATCTTGATGTTTTCTTTTTCCCTGTAACATGTCACAGACAATTGATTTATGTGTAGTAGTCGTTTTTTTTTTCCTTTTTAAATATTATATCATTTCAATAAAAAAAAGTAAAGAAGAAAGTGTGTAGTTGGGAGGAGAAAGAGGTTCATAAAGGTTACGTCAGTCACATGGTGGGATTTTAAAGTACATTAATAATAGGTGCGTTCTCTGTGGACCCCATGCTCAGAACACTTGATATTCTTTGTGAGAGATGAAACAAGTCAACAGAGACTTTTTACGAACACAGGTGGTGCTTATTAAGTGAGAAATAAAAAGTTTACACTCCCGATGATTAGCCTAGACAAGTTTCCACGTGCCCCCCGCACTTTTAGGAAATGGTTCTTATTTCCTTTCCTAGTCACCCCTGCCCCCATCCCCCGTTCTGATTACTTTCATTCTGTATGAACAGTCTGGGTTAGTGGTGTTGTGATACCGAATATACCTCTGACAGATTTTGGTGGGGAAGGTATTAGCAATCTATTTTACAGCTATCATCATCATAAAATAGGGCACTATACACATGTTGACAGACGTGGCTGTGAAACGCCAAGGAAATAAACAGACTTCCTTTGTGAATAGAGAATCAGGATTTACATCTACAAATCACAGGATCAAAAGGAAAATCCAATTTGCCTCTTCTGTCTGTCATTGCCATACATTGCATGTGCTTTTGCTTAGAACTGCCTGAACTGACTTGTTATTTTGTGATTGTTTTGATCCATATGAAGGGCAGACTCAAAAAAAGACACAAAAATATTCCGAAAAGTCTGTGAAACAATAGGGACAGAGCATACAAATGAGGAAGGAGACTGCAGGAAGAGTTTTGACAGAGGAGAGAGTGGATCCTGGAAAACGTGGAAAGATCTATAGTGTAATTTGTAGGGCAAGAGGGGTGAGAGCTGTGTGGGCATTTGGAGCAACTGGAGGAAATGTGGTTTGGAGAGCTGTATGACAGTAGAAAACCTTGGAGCAGGGGCTGAGCAGAGAAATTTGAATTTAATGAATGTTGTAGAGATGGTTTAGGAGGTGATCTTTGGATGTAGGAGCATCCTTTCTATGAACAAGCTTTACTTCTCATAATTCTTGGTATCAATTCAATTTCCTGCTCAGAGTGCTGTAGAAATATTGTATTTGAGCACAGTTTTAGTGAGTATGAGGTGAATAGTTAAAAAAGATTTCTTTAGTTAATGTATAAATCTATGCATATTATCTATCTATCTATCTATCTATCTAGATCTATCTATCTATCATCATCATCTATCTATTATCTATCTATCTATCTATCTATCTATCTATCTATCTATCTATCTATCTATCTATCTATCATCCTATGGCTAAAAAAAATCATAAGATAGAACTCCAGGTTCACAGCATCTGGAAATTGGGGTGGGAGATCTCTGAAAGAATAGAGCCAGAGAAGAGAGGATCCCCCAAACCAGAGTAAAAATGTTGTTCACATCTATGGATAACACCCAAGCAACACATCTGAAGTGCAGACTTCAAGCATTCCAACTAAGGCTAAAAAAACAAACTGTTTCAAAGTTTGGCATTTGAGTTTAGTAAGGTTAACTCTCTGCTTTAAACAAATACATTTAGAGCAATGAACAGAATCCATACTTTCTATAATATAGCATTGCTAATGTTCAGGATGCATTACCAGATATATGAAGAAAAATGATAATGGGATTCATACTCAAGTGAGACAGAGATCAATGGAGAGTGATCTCCAAATGATTTACATGCTGACATTATTGTGTATAGATGTAGCATATACCAACTGTAGCATTGATAATGGGAAGAGGTATAATATTAATTGTAAAAAGACTGAAAAATTAAGCATGTGTATTGTAATTCATATAGCATCCACTAAAACATGTGCAAAGTAGTAAGTAAAAAACAAAACAAAACAATAGATAAATTAAAATGAAATTTAAAATAATAAAGTGGTAGACCTAATTTCAATCTCAATAAGTACACTAGATATTAATGTACTAAACACTAAGTAATAGGCAGAAATGATCAGATGGAATAATATGGAAGACTTAACTATGCGTGGTCTACACAAAATATGTAAATACAAAGACATAGACAGATCAAAAGTAAATGGATAGAAAAATGTATAACCATGAAAATAGTAACCTTAAAAAGTGTGGAGTGGAATTAACATCAAATAAAACAGAATTCAAGACAAATTCAAGAACATTATCAGTGATTAAGACACTTATAGTGATAAAAGAATCTATTTGTTAGGAAGTGATAACAGCCATAAATATATGTAAGCCTAATAACAGTTTCAAAACATATTAATTAAAAATTAATAGAATTAAGGGGAAAATAGTCAATTCCACAATTATGGTGTGAGATTTTAATATCTTTCTTAGAAATTGATAGAGCAGCAAGACAAAAGATATATTAAAGACCTAACGTACCAGAAAAAAACTTATCAATCACCTTGAACTAACTGATATTACAGAACAATAGACCCAGCAAAGGCAGAATGCATGTTAATCTGAAGAATACATTGTATGTTCATGTATAGAACAGAAAGGCCAGCAATGTATTAATCATTTCCAAAGTGCTTATGATACACGAAATCACTTAATTCTTTGCATAAATCTTAAGAGGCAGGTATCATTATCGTCCTCATATCACAGTTATTAGTTGCATTTTGCAGATGAGGAAACAGAGGTAACTTGCCAGAAGTCACCTAGCAATGTAAGGTGGACATCAGGACCAACGTTTGGGCTGCTCTCCCCAATGAGGGTTCTAGTGTAAGGGGAGGCACTCAACGATGACTTGCCTCTGGATTAGGAGACATGAGCAGGGACGTGGGCACTCACGTTATCGGGCAGTACATGGAGGCTGGACATCGTGACCTAGCTAGTCTTTCTTGTTCTACAAGCTTTAGTTAAGCAAAGGTTACTTTAAAGGCCCCATGCATCGCTGAGGTCAGGGTGTTCACTAAGCACTTAGCAGGACAGAGTACTAGCGGTGGTTCACCATTGTAATTAAAAGGATGGGCAGGGTGCTTAACTCTTAGGAGCCACTCCATAAATACCTATTTATTGATTGAATGGACATTTTAATAAAATCTCAGATCTTCAAACATTTTGGATGTTCCTAGAGGTATGGTTTGAAGACAGTGGAAGATTCTCCACCATGAAAAGACTTGTAGTCTAAATGGGTGTTCGTCTATTGCACCATCTTTCCTATTTAAATTGGCTTTACAACTAATGAGTTTGTGAGGGAATGAGAACTGCCCAAAATAAAGGAAATGAAACCTTAGTCTACTTTGATTCAATACACATTGCTTGAATGTGTAGAAGCGGTAACTGATTATTTGCCAGAATTCTGATTCATGTGTGTTGTTACAGATATTCGTTGTAACCAGTTTCACTCAATCTAGTGAAATTGTAAGGTTCAGCAAAAATGATGGATTTTCATAGCACGTATTTTACTTGCAGTAGTTCCAATATGACCGTTCTCAATTGTGAATCAAATATTTGAGTTAAGACAATGAAGATAGCAATGCTATTTAATAAGAGGTTTGTGAGTTCACTAATATTTACTTATTTTAATTCTCTTTTGAAATGTTGACTAGAAACTACCTTATGGTTCTCAGGGTTACCATGTAGCAGTGTTCTAGAAAAACAGTATTTTATTGGGATAGACTAAATGATTTGCTGAGCAAAAATAAAAGCACTGAAAATAATAGATGTGTTTAAAAATTGTGCTTTGTGACAGAGTTTTGTTTACTCCTATAGATGGTGCCTGTGTCAGAAATTGGGATGAGTTTCGAGCATTTGTTGTGTCATTTTAGATGCTCTAATCTCTGGCTCTATCTAGTATGCTAATCACTTGGAAATGGGGGTATCTACATAAAAATCATCCTGCCTTAGCAGCTCTTGGAGAAATGAATCCTTCAAAATGATAGAAATAATAGTTAGGGTGGAGGACAGAGTGAATAAGGGAGGGAGAGGGAGAGACAGAGAGCAAGAGAGACAGAGTGAGACAGAGAGAGAGAGAGAGAGAGAGAGAGCATGAGCTGTGAAAATAATCCTTCACCTCCTACCTTAGCGTCCAGTATCATCCCCAAATAGCTCTTTTAGCTCTCAGTTTATTGAACCTGACAGAGACAACAGAATTGTGAGACTGATAATGATTATGATGTGCAGGTCGTGGGCTTGCTTAATTCCCTTGCAAACGTATAGAAGGAAGAAGGCGAGTGAGCAGAGTGAGGGCAGCCATTTAGCCCCTCACCTTCAAGCTGACTGGAACTGCGTGTGACGAATGTCCCTGCCTCCATCAAGGGCATTTCTTCCATTTAATGAGCACGCAGGAAGCAGACATTGTTCAAGTACAAGGGTTCAGTTTGCAGCGAGCCACAAATCACATTTCATTTATCAGGCCCTACAGATGACAGGGTATCACCGAATCCCCAGAGAGCCGTATTCATTAAAAAGAAATCTTAAGTAATTACAACAATTAATTGACTTGAAACGGTTTCTGGTGGATCAGGTTTACATAATTCATTTGCCAGACAAAACAAGCCTGATCCAGTTCGGGATTTGCTGTTTTGGAGCGCCCCTCTGTCAGGTGCTGGGCAGCCCAGGAAAGGGCTTAGCAACTGGAGCCTGCCTCTGCTTTTTATGTTTATCTTTAAAGGAAAGGGTAACTTGTAAACTGAAAAATAGGAACCTGAAAGCGCCCGACAGAATCAATTTTGGGTCCATAATATGGTTCTGTAGCACTCCTGTCTTTACCAATGGTACTAAAACTGATGACTGGAAGTAAGTGATATGAATTGAGAACTCTTTGAGTTTGTGATTTTGAGGATGTGGAGAAGGATGCAAACAAGGCCTTCCAAGAAGCCAAACCATCGTTTAGGAAAAGACGAAGGCCCAGACCAAGAACGTCACTCTCCCCCAAGTAACTTACCTGAACAACGACTCTTGTCCCATAATACGTAGTCAATATCTTCAGCAATTAGTCATAAGTCCTTTAGCTCTAGGTTTATAAAATGTGGGACTTACGATTAAGTTTGGAGACGGTCCTCACCGGAGAGCTATAACCCATCATTTCTTTTATGTGCTGTGAAATATGATTTTCCAACCTCCTGGTAATACTGCAACATAATATACCCATATTATCGGCTTCTGCTCTATCAGCACCTATTTTCAGAGAAACGAGTTAGGGAAGCCCACGTAACCAGGGATGATCCTCTCACACAGTTTCAGTGCACCTTATTGGGGTGGTAGGAGCACGGATGACGGAAACGCTTAGTAAAGCAACACCAAAAAAAGCACGCAAGATAGGATTTTTCAAGATTGCTCTACTGTAGTTCATGGCACCAGGGAGAGTTACTCAGGCTTTTAGGATTCACAGGGGCAGCTGCATTATAAGAGTCCATGATGGGGGGAGGCGCTGATCCCTAAGAGTGGTGGCCTCTGAAGTTTCGGTCTCACAAATCAAGCCACAGACTGACTGTCTCAGGGTCATCTGGAAAGTTTGTTGAGCGTATACTCAGGGCTCAGGGCTGACTCAGTGCTGTTGTATGTAACAAGCACCCCAAACCCAGTGGCCACTGAGGAGGTGCAGAACCATTAAAAAATCTGAAGCATGCATTTCAGTTAATTGGTGTCTTTTTTGGAAACCGTTCTTGCCTCTGCACTAGTCCGTGTGCTCCAAAGAAACAGAAGCAATAGAACATGTATCTGTATTGACGTAGATGTGGTTATTTGTTATGAGGCATTGGTTCCTAAGAGTATGGGTGCTAAGAGAGGTCCCACTGTCTGTGGTCTGCAAACTGGAGGCCAGGAAAGTTCAGTCAGTCCAAGTCCAAAGGCTTGAGTACTCAGGGAGCCAAAGGTGTACATCGCTGTTCAAGGTCAGGGGAAGATGAGAGGTGATGTCCCGACTTAAGCAGTGATGCAAAAAAGAAAGAAAAAAAAAGGGATAAAATTCTCCTTCTTGTGTCTTTTATTCTATCGATGCTCTCAAAAGGTTGGGTGATGTCCCTCACGTTGAGGAAAAGTGATCTACCTCACTGAATCCACAAATTCAAATGCTACTTGCATGTGGAAATGGTCTCACAGACACACCCACAAATAGCACGGAATCTGGGGACCTGGGGCCAGTCAGGTTGACTCATAAAATGAACCACCATCCTCTCGAAGATTTCCCTTCTCCCTACTTGTTGAAAAGTTGCACATTTTCGGACCCTAGCATTCTGGAGAGAGATCGCCACGGTATTCATGTGTTTCAGCCATCCGGCAAGCCTAATTGAACACCCGATGAGCTATGCCCGGCGCTGGGACTACAGACCTCACAATCTTTCCAATAATGTGTTTTGTATTTTCTTGGATTTCTTTGTGGATAGAGAGATTTTTATTTTGTTATTCTATTGTTTTTAGGTCTATAATTTCCATTGGGTTAAAGAATACTTCGGTCTCTTGGTTGAGATTTTCTAATTTATTTGTTTTCAGAGAATCTTTGATGGTTGAAGCATGCGCACACACACACACACACACACACACACACACACACACAAAATGCTTCTTAAGAAATGACACCTGATTTAAAATGCTTGGCAGATGGTTCCCACATTGGATTCATCTGATGTTGCTATTGGTTGGTTACCTTTTCTCATTCGGGCTGGGATTTCCTAGGTATGACAGGCCATTTCCGACTGTATCCAGGATTCTGGGTCTCGTTTAAATCTGTCACTTTACTAGGCAACCACCCCATGTAGGTTAGCTGTCGGGTCCCAGCCTCATTGGCCGGGTGGTGGATGCAGCGGCAGTTAATTTTCTGAGCCTCTGCGGTGTTCTTTGTCTGCTTGATTGATCTTATTCCATGACGTCCCTTGCTGGTCCCTGCTAGGGGCTGATGGGGGTTCCCGGGGTGCACCCCCTCTCCATGGTCACCGTGCTGGAAGACGGCACTGTCTGAGAGGTCAGGCAGTGGGGGGATGGGAGGCTTCTCTGTTGCTACCAGCAGCTGTGGCATTTCTCAGCAGGGAGAGGAGTCTCCAGCCTGCCTAGAAGGTGGACGATTTTTCTGGAAGCTTAGATGGAATATGGCGCTGGTTGCTGGTTGTGGGAGGGACCTCCTCCTCATACCAGGAGAAGATGAGCCTACCTAGGCTGCCTTTTCTGATTAGGTTGGGGTCTGGGTTGCCTTCTTCCATTGGTTGCCACAAACGATTTGTCCCCTCTCGTTGCACCCACTGAGCTGTCTCTAACATCTAGAACTTCACGCGTGCTCTTGGGTTTGCTGGAATGTTTTTCTCTTGCTTGATTAGCTAACTTTTACTGAGTTTTTTTTAGCATCAACTTAAGTGTCTCTTTTGGGGAAAGCTGTCCTAATCATCAAACTAGAGCACTTTTCTCCTCTCCTTTAACCACATCTCACAGTTGTAACTTTATGTTTCCTGTGTTTACTATTTTCTACCAGTAACTCTAGAATGGCAGATGGGTGACCTACTGGTCCAGGTTGCTCTGGGACTTACCTGGTTTTAGAGCCCCAAACCCCATATCCTGGGGACCCCTTAGCCCCAGGCAAACCAGGGCGGCTGGTCATCGTAGCCACATTCACACCATGCCCCCAGATCTAGCAGTGTGATGGCCGCATGTGGCCTGCTCAAAATAGTCATGCCTTGCTTGGTACTCAAGTGCTTTGACACTCTTCAAATTTTCTATAATACTTGGTGCACTTTGATGCAAAAATTTTGTCCCGGTACTCGTCGTTGGTTTGGTACTTGATGCACAAGCTAGAACTTGGTGGTGTCGATGGCTTCGTGACCCGCTACCCTTTCCCTGATGGAAAAAAATGTGTTTGGCCCTCATGGTTTTTGGTACTCATCGCACCTCCCTGAACCGATCAATGACGTGTACGGAGGTACCACTGGATGTATTTGTGTGAAACAGAATTGTGTAGCGCTTACCATGGGTAAAAGGGACATCACCCCCCGCTCTCAATATCCTGACGCCGTCAACAAACATTACTTGAGAGAGGGCAAAAGATGGCTAATCACTAATCCCAATGATTTGGGGGTTCTGATCCCAGCCTTTCAGTGGGTGGATTTAAGATGATAGTCAACTCTGGTGACATAGGCAGAGAGTTCAAGGTAAGTTCTAGTCTGAGCTGAACACAGTGGTGTGTTTTAAAAAGATCAAGGCCTTGAACTTCGTGGTTTAAATAGAAGAACAGAGAACGTCTCCAGGCTGGAGGGCAGCACTCAGACGCATTGCTGGAAAATTGGCAAATCCTTTGTGTCCCCCTGAAACTGGAACTCTGAGTAAAACGAACCTCTGAATCCCAGAAGGTCCTAAAGAGCTCACCTGTCCCCAACTCGGTGCCTTGTTCTAATGAATACTTTGGGACTTGTGAAGTGCCATCAGAGGAGATACGAACAACATCTCCTGCCCGTTATGGGGTTTCCCTTTAAAATAGGCAAGATGAATTTCGTCCCAGAGGTATAGCTAAGGATTTAAAATACCATTTGAATGCCAGTTTCCAAACGGCTCCCCATCCAAGGGCCATTATGTTTCTATTGGCGCTCATTTTCTGTTTCTTGAGCTATGATAAGGTGCTGTGGATGATTTGCCATTGAGGAAGGGTACTGAGTACAGAAGGGGCATTCTTTTCATCCCCCAGCTTTATTGAGGCATGATGTGATTGACAAATACAAATCATATCTATTTCTAGTATAAAACACGATGCTTTAGTGTATGTACACGTGACCACGAACTCTCCTCAAAATACTCCCTCCTCGCTTTGAACACACTTATCCCGTCGTTCTTGCCACTTTCTGAAGCAGTGATGGAAGTCCTCTCTCGTGGCTGTAGTTGCTCTGTCGTGGCTGCCTCGATGTCCTGAATCGATTCACAATGTTTCCCTTTTGTGGGCATGTTGCCTTTGGGGAGGAGCCAGAAGTCACACCATGCCAGGCCCGGTGACTATGGTGGATGAGCACACACCCTACAGAGGAGGGCTTGTTAGAGCTGTGAAGACGTGAGGTGCATAGAAAGTGGTCCCAGAAGTGGGCAGTTTCATCCTCTATCGTGACATCGCTTCTGGTCCGGCAATTTCTGTCACAGAAGCGCTTCACAGTGTGTCCGTCCACCTTATTCATGGGATCTGGCAGGCGGGCGGAAAATCCGAGGGAACGAGTCCTGAGATGGGTGGGCAGCAGAGGGCATCCTGAGGGGACAGGAGATGAGACAGTGTGTGCAAATGCCCTGCACTCTGGGGTATGTGATGGACAGCGGGTTCAAGTGCTGAAGGACCACAAGAGGGCGGTGTGAGTAGACAGCAGAGATGTAGGGGGGCCACCCTTCGTGGGTCCCACAGCCCAGCCATTTTCAGGGTCACGGGCAAATCCAAAAGATAGGAAGAAAGGGGCAAAGGCGGAGCCTACCCACCTAACGGGGCTTCATTCTTATTTTTAGCTCCCTTTTCACTTTTTTCTGTATATTGTTTTAAAGAGGTTATGAATATTATTAAAAGGCTTGTCATGGAATCCCATAGTCACATCAAGAATGTCCTCACCCCATGTTGAGCCTTAGCCTGCCTGCCCCCTGCCTCCCCCTTTCCCGAGCAGTTAGCCACGTGGAATGATGCCCCTGGTTCATTGGTTTTGACTTCCACGTCTCTAAACACACTTACACTGTTCTTTTCCCATCTACCAATGCGGGACCTGGTCGTTCTGGCCCTGTTCCTACAGATGAAGACTTAGCTCCTTACACCTGCTTTTACACCTCACTCCCCGTACCTCCCAGCACAGGGATCACCACCACTTCTTACATCGTTCACCGCCAGGAACTCTGTGCATGTCATTCACGGCAGAGCCTTCTACATACTTTATGTTTTCTTTTTCTGTTATTCCTTGCACAGTGTTTGGCTTTCCTTGAATTAGTACTTTGCCTCATACCTTTCTGGACTTTGCTTACTCGCTCCCTAATATTTTTTGCATCAAACCTGGAAAAAACAAACAAACCCAACAAGCCGGATCCGGGAAACGGGGAGGTTTTTTCTTCCAAAATGAAGATGCAATGAGGACGTTTTGGAAACATCTACACTGAACAGTTCAATTAAAGGAGAATCAACATGAAATGCTACGTGTGGCCACATGCCTGAGCTCTTCAGCAGGTGACACCAAACCTCAGGGACATAGGGACATTCCCTGGCCTCCTCCTCAGCACAGGGAGGGCGTGTAATGACACAATGGAATTACGCCCATCTTTTCTGAAGCTGTGCTCCCGGGTGAGGGCTGCCAAGCCTGCAGCAGCTGGGGGTGAATCTGCAGCTGCTGGAAAATCGGGGTGTGTCGTGGGATGGCTGACAGACCCTTCACCATGACCGGACTGGCAGGAGCCGAGATTTCTAGGAAACAAGGTGAACCGGCTCGGCTGATCTCACTCATTTCACAGCTGAGCTGTGGATTGTCAGATAAATCAGATCAGGGTAAACGGCTTCATCTAATAAACTGGGTCAACATCTAATGTATTTGTTCAGGTGCGCGCCTTTGTTGATGCTCATCTGATCTCAGAAGAGAGATTTCAGCCCGGGTTGGAATGTTCTGAGTATTCCCACCTCCTGGGAAGGAGAGGCTGAGCCATAGATACACAGCTGGGATCCTTTTCATTGATGTATTTATTAGTTATCAATAAATTAAATTCTCTGATTCTTGGAAGTTCTCCTGCTTTCCATCTCCGTGCACTGGTGTGGGGGAGGGCCACGTGGGGAGAAAGCCAAGAAGGAGCCGGAGAAAGAACCCCATCTCTGCATCCGAATCTCCCAATAATGTTTTAGTGATGTTTGCTAATGTATCATTCATTAACCATCAGCCGCTATGAAAAACATAATCTATCTCGCAAAGTGGACATTATTATCGCATTAAATCATTTCACAATATACCTGAACGGTTCCACATGAGGGGCCTGGCCAGGCCAAGCTCTGATGCCTTGGGGCAACTCTTCAGCGGTAATGAGATACGAGGTCTGTCTGTGATGAATACGATATTAGTCGTGTCAGTGGCTGCGGACGGCACCCAGAATATTTCTTCTTACAGGTTTTTTTTTTTTTCTCCTCGTAGCAAAGGAACTCAGGCAAAGCACTATTAACCCAGTAAATGAAGCTCTAAAGATCACAGAGTGTGTCCATTAAGAGACAAGGCAGGGACTAATCCAATTTTTCTTGCAGGGAGAGAGGTTGATGCTTTGGTAACATCTGGGGCCAGCATTACAAATGCAACTGTGTTCTGCCTCCTCTGTTACGCCTCCTTCTCTGCTTTTGTCTAAGAACAATTAGTTCATTGTCCCTTCCCCGACTTCAAAGCGCCCTTGCCAAAATACAGGGTCCAAGGGGATTAAAATAATGTCCTTGGCTGGTGGAAGGAATGGGAAGGGGAGATAGGGGGTGGGAAGGAAGAAGGAGCCAACTGGTTTGTGTTCTCACTTCCCGTTCACAGGACTGTTTCTTGAGGCTGCAGTTCTGTGGGGGAGACAGGCCGGAATCTGCAGAAGGGCCAGGGGACCAGGGGCCACCTACTCTCCGCTCCTGTTAAAAGCACATTCAATAGTCGTGCTTCTTGGGACATATAAGTAATCCATATTCCCATCACTCTGAGGGCGTTCACGTGTCTCTTTTATTCCTTGGAACATTGTATTGCTTGCAGACATCTGTTTAAAATGTTGATGGATTAAGAGCAAGATTCCTGATGGACAGCCAGACAGCCATGGGATGAATCTCTTGAGGAGCTCAATACAAATACAAGGGCTGTCCAGAAAAAAATCCAGCCAATGTCAATACAACGGTAACGGTAACGTGGCTGGATACTTTCCAGATAGCCCTCGTAGTAGCAGAGTGGTGATTCTTTCCTTCACCTTACTCTACATTTCCCTCCCCTTGTTTCTCTTTAACATGTTTGTTATGTGTCTGTCCCCTATATATCATGCCTTATGCAGGACCCTCGAGTTCATAGTGTCATTACACCAGCTAACAAATCAAAAACAAGTAAACAAAAAGTCACACACACCTACCTTTAGAATAGCCACGAAGGAGCTACCCTAATGCTCCAATGAAAAGGAGGAGTACAATTTGGCGACTGACATATGTACCTAATGGGATGTTTGATTTTTTAAAATGACAACCCTACACCCTCGCTTCCTGAGGGAACATCAAAATATAGTCCCTGGAAGAGTAGCCCAGAGATCAGAAAATATATCCTTTCTCCCCACAGGTTTGTTTTCTGCAGTTAATCAATTCAGTAGGATTGGCTTAATTTTCCACACTGGAAAATGCAGGTTGAAACACCACCTTTGAAAGTCAAATTTATAATATTTCACATTAGTCTGGTGTAGCAGCTCAGGTGATGTGGAAAATGTAATTTTGAAAACATTTTGGTCTTTGGAAACGACAGCATAGCCTGAGCCATGATTTTGTATCTAAATGGATGTCTTCTCAACTTCTGTTCTCATGCTGAAATGACTTCATAGATTTTATTAGTTTCAGTGAAATTTATTTACATTGAATGAATCAATCCATCTCTCCAAGCACCTACCCACCCCCCACCTCTTCTCCCTTGACCCTCTTATTTCTCTTTCTTTTTTCCTTTCTTGTTTGACAAGAAACCAGTTGGTGGGGCATTATACTGACCACGTTCATATTATTCATACCATGATAAGGAAATATTTGTGTCACTTTTTTTTTCAGAAAGTATATCTAGGTTCTTTACATTTAATTTTTCTCCCAATTTATAAGGATAACTGAATTCTTTAAATTGAATAATCTGAACAATATTACAGAATTTAGAAATTTAGAGAGGAATTTCAAATATATAGTGAAACATTATTTTGGCCAAAACTAAGATGGCTATTTCATTTCATTAAGAGATATCGTTTCATTTTAACTACGGAAGGATGTATTTCCCACGTCATTAGCTCAGATCTAACAAATAGTTGCAAATAAATAGCCATCTTTTTATTCTCAAAACTTGTGCTCCAATCTGGCTATTCTTTTGGGACTACCCTCTCTTCTTGCCCAAATATTTATTACTCATTGATTCATTTTTCCCATATAATGGCCCAGAAAGTGGTTATTGAATCTGGTCAGAATATTCTTAGATTTTCAATTTGCTGTATTACCCAAGCCTCTTAGATAACTGGTTGGCACTGAGGCAGGGCAAATAAAATTTTGTTGAATTGAATGAATTGTAATTGTCTTCTAGCTGGTTTATTTAGGTTCCACCATTTGCTGGTTCAGGAATGTCCTGGGGAGGGAAGCTCAAGGCACCTTTGTTTAAATTCTCCAGGCTGCCATTCACGGCCTTCTAGTGTATACTCTGCCCTGAAGATGTCCTGCATGGCATTGCCTACCCCGCATAACCCCCCCATCCCTGCCGTGTGCTCCTTGTCTCTTTCCATGATGCACTGAAGCTGGGCCTCCTGCCAGTCACTCAATTTCCCACATTCATGCCACAGAGGCCGTCTTTGAGGTTGACCTCTGTTAGTGATCACGAACCACAAGTGAGAATGAGCTGGAAACTTTGCAGCTTTGCCTCTACCAAGACGTACTATCACCAAGTTTTCATTTCTTGTTTACGAGGAAAAACTGCCAGTGGATTTGCTGCACTCAAGATAAATGTGGAATTCCCTCTGACTCCTAGTCAGCCAACTCAATCCAAAAGCAAATAGGAGCGCTTCTTGGCCTTTGGGCTAAGACCAAGTGCAAAAAGAAACTAAGATTATTGCGCATGACTTTATCCTAGCAAACTCTTATTTGTTTCTTGTTATATACATAACAAAACTGACTACTTTAACCATTTTTGAGTGTACAGTTCTGAGGCATTAAATGCATGAGGGCTACCCAGAAAAAATCCAGCCAAAAATGCCCCTATTTTTCAAATTGCATGGCTGGATACTTTCTGGACAGTCCTCATATTTATATTGTTACGCAACCATCCCCACCATCTGTCTCGAGAACTTTTTTTATCTTCCCCAACAAACACTGACTCCTCATTCCCTTCAACCCCCCAGCCCCTGGCAACCAGCAGTCCACTTTCTGTCTCTGTGAATTTGCCAATTCTAGGAACCTTATCTAAGAGGAATAAGATAAGATTCATCTTTTTGTTATTGGCTTGTTTCATTTAGCATAATGTCTTCAAGGTTCATCTACTCTGAAGCTCTTACTCATTTTGCCTAACATGCTTATTTTCATCTGTGATCACTAACTCCAGAGACCAATAATCTGTTACACAGTATTTTAAACAAAGTAGGTGACATCTTGAGTTTAACTGGCAGTGAATAATGTGATGATAACCAGCCTGCTTGCTTTTGGAAATACATTATTTCCCTTGATTGAGAAATAGTACTTTTGTTGGTCTCTGGATCTTTTTTGCATTTCTCCCCTATATCACAATGATCCAAAATTTCTCTCTAGAAGTTTTGTCAATTATCTGTCAGCTTCTTTTAGCAGCATTTAAAGTCATTTGCCTTGTAGTCCTACGTCTGCTCTTTGGTTTCAATGTCCTGGCATTTCTGTGACTTCACCAGGCTCTGTCTGGCCTTGTTGTCCCCATTCGCCTGTGACCCTGGGACTTTCAGTTTTCTAATGGGAACAATCCTGGGCAAACTAAGACACACTGGTCACCTTACTGGCTTATCTTTCTCTTTCTGATACCAACCTGTTCTTTGGGTGCCTCCAAAACAAAGTGAGAAATGTCTTGAATTTGTGACTGGCCCAAGGAAGCATTTATGAACTTTCGTGTAAAACTATCAAATTTGTCATTTGGTTTCCCTTAAACCGAGCACAGTATTCGGCTTTATTTTTCTAACACCAAAAGTTCCATTTGTGAGTCCCGGAGGAAATACATTTGCTTATGAAATTTATGTTTCACAGGCTAGTTCAAACAGAACAGAGCGTAATAAATTCCCCGCTTACTCTTTCTTTCTGAATTTAAATGAATGGTTTATCACACAACGTGAAGTGTTAGTTTCTCGTTGTCAGTGATTCCAGATAACACAGGCCGTGGGTGCTGGGGCATCTGGGGTCTGGACACAGGTGTGTGCACGGGGGCCCAAAACCCAGGCTCAGGGGCGGGCCATGATCTGAACGAGGGACACTATCACCCTCAGCATCTTATGGGCCATCAAGTGAGTATGACTCCAGGGTTCTTAAATGGCGGTTGTAAAAATAATAACTCTGTAATGTCTAATAATTAAATGACTTCTTTTCCCTCAGCCAAGGCGATTTAGATTTATTTGTTGAAACACAAACGTATACACATGTTCGCACACCTCTGCACTCTTAAATCATGAAATTCCTGTCCACAGCCTTCAATAATGTCCAATTACTAAAGCTATAAATGTCCCGTTTTACAAAAAAATACTCTTGAGGCCTGCACGTTTGCCTCACTTACCACCTGGAAAAGACTACATCTCTAGTTAGGCTACTCATTTAGATTCTATTTAGTTTGCAACTTCTTTCCCAGGGCCCCAGAGGACAGATAGATATTGCTGTTTCCAGATAGTCTAGGAGTCTTTTCCCCTAAATACGGAAGGAAGGCGGGTGGGCCTGTGTTCAGTATGTTAGGATGAGAGAGACTTCTGGCAGTGGCACCCGGAAGCATTCCACCCACTTTCGTGCAAGTCTGTCTACGTCTTTACTGATCTCCTCCTTCTTGCTTGTTAAAATACAAATTTTCTTCTTTATTTTTAAATAATTATTTTAGTTTTTAATTGTAATTTACAAAGAATATTAGTTTCAAGTATACAACACAGTGATTAAACATTTATCACTTATGAAGGGATCACCCTAATAAGACTAGCATCTATCTGACACCATAATCTATAGTTATTACAGTATTAGTGACTGTATTCTCTATGCTGTACTTTACATCCTCATGACTATTTTTTTTAAGATTTATTTTATTGTTTCAGGAAAGGGGTGTGTGTTTGTGTGTGTAAGAGAGATAGAAAGAGAGAGAGAGAGAGACAGAGAAGGGGGAGGGCACAGAGCAGTCTCCATAGTTGTACAGCATTAGTTGTGACATGGTTTCATTCTACACAGGTGGATGTGGGGCAGGAACTGAACTGGGGGCTTCCCTCATGGGAGGTGAGAACCTTCGCCAGCACACCATCCCAGTAGTTACCCATTACACTGCAGTTGAGCATACGTGTTTGCACGGGCCGGGGCCAGCATTCAATCCTTACATCTCGTGGTTGCAAGGCAAGCGCTCAACCCGCTGAGCTCTCCCAGCATCCCCCCATGACCGTTTTTATAACTGGTAATTTGTGCATCATAATCTCTTCCCCTTTTTCACCCATCCCCCAAATGCCTGTCCCAGCTGGTAGCCATCAAAATGTTCTCTGTATCTATGAGTTTGTTTTGTTTGTGCATTTATTTTATTTTTTACATTCCATGCATAAGTGAAATCATACTGTATTTGTCTTTCTCTGTCTGACTTATTTCACTCAACATAACACCCTCTAGGTTCATCCATGTTGTTAAAGATGGCAAGATTTCATTCTTTTTTCTTTATGGCTGAGTAATAGTCCACTGTACATATGTACCACCTACTCTTTATCCACACATCCATCCGTAGACACCCAGGCTGCCCCCACTGTAGACAATGCTGCAATGAACATATGGATGCACCTGTCCCTGCGAAATAGTGTTGTGGGTTTCTTCAGATAAATACCCAGAAATGGGATCACCGGGTCCTTTTCTGTCTCTTGTAATACCCTTTGTTTTAAAATATATCTTATGGGCTATGGCAGTTGTGTGGGAGGCTTATCCCACGGAGTGGGATTCACCCCAGCGGGCTCTGGCATCTGTTGAGCGCCTTCTGTATGTGCCAATTGTGGGGCTAATTGGGTGGTGCTCTGCTGTGGTCTGAAGCTCACTTCCAAGTCTGTGGGTTTTGGGGCCTCTTGGGATGAGCTCCAGTGACGGTCCAGGTCACCTACTTCCTGTGACTGACCTGGGACTACCTGGTAGGAGCTACAGAAAGACCTGCAGTTCCATGCGTTTGTGCTAGACCTGGAGGCATGTGCGTGAGGACACACTGGGCATGGAGGATGGCCGCCGCCAGTACCCGTCCTGGGGTAGCTCTGCAAAAAGGCAGGACACCTCGCAGCCTGCTGCCACCTGCTGGTTCTCTTAGGGCTCAGCCACTGAACAAGCCCCACGCAGTACAAAAGTTGAGTGAGGCCAGGTCTCGGGGAGTCACTAGAGAGGGAAGAGTTGTATTCACCAGGTTAACATAGATTCTGGTTTGATGTCCGTGCTGTGCCCGGAGCTACTCAGCAAAAATCTCAGAGCACCCTGATGCCAAACCTGCCTGGGGCCTGTGGATTTGGATGGTTTTCCAAGAAAGGGGGAAATGCAGGCAGGGCTGGCTCCTCCCACAGAAAGTGCCTCCAGCTGTGGGTGAGTTGTGTGGGGTGGGGTCTCAGTGAGTCAGCAAGTGGAGCAGCAGAGCTTACCAGCCAATCAGATTCAGATTTGGCTGTTGGGGGCGGGCTCAACACAGGAACGATGGCACCTGCCTGCCAGCTGCATGGGAGGAGGACCCCACCCAGGGGAAATGGGGACTGTCTTCCAGTTCTCACACTGAAGTCACACACCTCAGTCTGCCCCCCTGTGTGCCTCCGATGTCCCATGAATCACCCTCCACCGGAGCCCTGGTCAGTGCCTGAAAGCAAGTGAAGATGTGTGTGGGCATTGAAGAGGCTGTGTGGGTTGCCCACAACTTTCTGCCCCACCAGGATGGTCAGAATCCCCACTGGTCTTCACAGCCAGAGGTCGTGGGGGCTCCTCTGCCCGGCACCACTACTCTGGGCTGGAGGAGCCTGGTGTGGGGCTGGGGGGTCCCTCAGTCCTCCTGGGGGACCCTCCATGAGCAACACATCCCTCCTGATTCTCACCTGCCACACGGTGGTTTGGGGCCGGCCTGTTTCGTGTCTCCGCCCCTCCCGCCAGTCTCAGCTTCTTTATATCTTCGGTTATAAAACTTTTGTTTGACTAGACTTCAGATGGTTCTCCAGGTTGGTTGTTCTATAATGTAGCGGTCATTTGAAGGTGTTCATGGAACAAAGCAGGCACGGTGTTTATCTACTCTGCCATCTTGGACCTCTCCACCCATCACTTCGTTATTAAGAGATCAACTTCCCAGATATGCACACTAGAAAAAAGTTGGAGAAGAAACATGTGTGAAAAATAGAAAGCTGTAGAAAATTAAAATATATGAGCTCAGTTTCTAGAGCTCCCCCCACACACAAACTCACACACATTAAAAAATATACTGATATGTGTTAGTGTCACCTAATGGATACATAAAACTGAAAGAAATGTTTATAATTCTGACCTCTATGGCTCTAGTAAGATCAGTCCTTTACTGTTTAATACTGTTTCAGAGTTTGTGCTGTTAAATCAAAAGGTTATCTATAATACATCTGGTGCTATTAATGCAAAAGATCAGGGGTATTCAAAAGACATTTATTCATTATTAATATAGATAATAAAGGATCATTTATGGGGCTTCAGATGAGATTTTTATCATCAAAAGCTGAAAAAGGGAAATTTATTTTTGCTTCAGGACAGACATGAGAGGTGTCTATAACGGGAAATGTGAGAGTCAACACAAAACTGTCAGCTTCACTCTGTTTCTGAAGATGGCCGACACTTTATAGCAACAGATTAAGAAGAAAATATAATTTTGTGCTTTACATTTCAATTGACTGGGCTTTATGATTTATTCTATTTGTCCTTTAACAAAATGTCTTGTTGATAGTCTTTGTTTCTCTCTTTTACATTTGTGGTCTTTGATGGCTTATGCAAATGGAATCAGGAGGGGAAGGAATTCATAAAAATATTGGAGAGTGTTGTCAAAGAAATAAAGGAACAAGTTAACTGCAGTATTTTTACATACTACTGAGAGTTAGAAGTCCATTTATCATTGAACACAAGAAGTAATGAGAGATGGTGGTTTACAAATATACTATTTGGGGGGAAGCCAGGATGGCTCAGTGGTTTAAGCGCTCACTTTGCAGCCCCAGGGACCGAGGATCAAATCCCGGCCCCGGCCCATGTGGACCCATATGCTGAACTGGGGAGTGCCCCCAGTTCAGTTCTCACTGGGGTGAGACCCCGGCCCAGTTCCTGCCCTGTGCAGCCCCGTGCCCACCTGTGGAATGAAACTATGTGGAAAAACCACTGATGTGCAACTATGGAGTCTGCTCTGAGCCCTCTCTCTTCTCTCTGTCTCTCTCTCTCTCTCTCTGTCAAAAACAATAAAAATAAATCTTTAAAAATATACTGTTTTGGAGGAAGGCAGTGTAAGCTTGGGAGACTTAAAAGAGCTCTGAGAGCTGGAGCATCATGTTGTTAAAGTTACTATTAGCTTAGGTTACTTGAGCTGAAGGAAGTGGCCATTAACAGGATTTTTGGGAGAATTGCGGGGACTTTCAGGATTCCTCTGACCTGAACATCACTCCATGAAGAAAACAGGGTGTTGTGATAATAGTGCGACTTTTTATATCAGAGCTGAAACCTCTTATGAAGCCAACCAGTGTGGGACATCATCAGTGTCATGCCACCATCACTTCTAGACAGACCTCTTGTCCCAAGGTAGGAAGACCAAATGTTGAATGTGTCTTGGTCATTGCTTGTGTGGGACCACTCTTTTCAGCAGAAACACTTTCTTGAATTTCGCTATCATCTACAAATCTCAGAAATGCTATAGAATGACAATTTTTGGAGAAATAGGCTGACCCCTTGACCTGAATAGAGAAGCTGTTGTTTTTCAGTTTATTATAGAATGTCTTCAGGCTTGTGGGCCCTGCCATTAATATATTGACTTGCCATTTATTAAAGAATAGAACCGTGTCATTATTTTGGTTTTCACTACCTGTGCAACTTTTCTTTTCTTAGGTAGCACGTTTTGTTGCTCAATAACTGGCTTCTCGAGACTTTTCATGGAATACAACTTTTTTTTTTTTTTTTTTTGGAAAATATAACTAAAGAACATTTATTTGTTTTTCACCAAGACTTTATCTTAAGGACATAACTAAACTGTGTCACCACCCACCCCTCCAACTTGAAGAAGGGTTGGTATATTGGATGTTATAAAGTAGATACGAAGTTTTTGAGGGACTGGAATCCAAATTAACTGAAAAACAACATCATCTAAATAATCATAAACATGTTAAAAAAAAAAAAAGAAAGGGGTGATGGGGGTTTCAAATTGAACAATTTCCTCAGAAGATCTGTTTCATCTAATACATTCAATCCTGGCTAGAGTGTACCAAAATGGAAACAGGATTACTGTAATACAGAACTTCAACTATAGCATGCTGTACACACCTGTGTTCCAAGCCCACCCCCATCCCCTTAATGCTTCCAGCACGACTATTTCCCAGCCTGTTGGGCCTGCCGACGAAGGAGCACGTAGATCTTCTCTTTAATCCAGTCTTTGTTATAAGGCTGGTATGTCTGAGTATCAGCTCGGTAAACAAGGCAGCTGAGGTCTGCCAGATCATCAATAAAGTCAAACAACTGACTGATATCATATGTGATAGAGGGGCTGTTGGGATTCATTCTCTTCAGATGCTCTTCATACATTTTACAAACGCCTTCCATGCATTCATTCACAGATTCATAGTCAGCATAAGTTCTTCCTTCCGGCCTCTTGGTAGGCTGTACCAGCAAAATGGTGTGAGACATCGCGCCAAACTCTCGCTGCAGTCGCCGCCGACACTCGGAATACAACTTTTTAATCAAACAAATGTTTTACTGTTTGTTTTGACATTCCCGTGGCCATGAAAAATAATAGGCACTTTGACTTGTCAAATGGTTGTGCTTTGTGGTTACATGCCTTCAATTTTGCTGGAGCGGAGGCTGCATTTGAACTCATTGGGCGCCTGTGGAATAGGGCAGCTTGGACTAGCAGCCTGTGTATAAGCCCTTGACAAGCAGCTTTCACTGTAAGGCGAACTTTGGTGTCTCTTGTCCTTGTGCAATGAAATGACTCCGAAGATTACTCTACCATTAACTTAGCAGAATCGTCCACGGGCTTAGGTCTGGAATCCTCTTCCATCTTATACTCTGTCTTCAACTATCTCTACATCGGACCCTTAGACAAGTGTGTAAAACACACATGCTAATAAAATGCAAAACAGAAAAGCACCATAATAAGTGAAAAACATTACAGATAATGCAAAACTTTCCAGCAGAATTTATTTCTAAGTTAGAGCATTATGTTTTACAACAGCAGATTCTCCGTTAACCAGGACTCAAGCAACCATGAAGTCACTAGCGACTTTCCTGCAAAATTCTTTCTTGGGCGAGGCCTTGAGATATATTTAGCCTTCATCTGGAGGCCACAGCTTTGGGGGTGGCTAGCTTCCATTTCTGCCGTGGCAAGCTCTTTCTAGTTCTTCAGGGAGCAAGATGAAGGGAATCGTAGGACTCTTCTAGGGTCCCCACAAAATTGAAAGAGGCCTTGTTGTTTTGGCCACTTTCAATGTCTTCTCTCAGGTCCCCTTTGGTGGCTGTTCATGGTCCTCAAGTTTTCTCCTCTCCCTTCAGAGTTTTAGCAGACTATTTGATAAGCTCATTCACACTGAGATGTGACAAACAGATCAGAGTTTAGATGTGAGCCTCCTAGGAGAGTGTGCATGCTAACCTGCTCCACAGCTGAACGTGAGGCCAGAAGCTGTCATGCTGACACTGCATGACACACACTGGCCAAGTACACGCCTCCATTCTTGAAACCTGAACAGTGGGTGGCATGCACTCACTTCTGCTCCTGCAGGTGACTGCTCACAGGATCACAGAGGAGGTAGACGGCTAAGTCAGCTAAGCATAGGCTGATGGGAAGTTTAACGGTGATGCATGAAGTACTGTTCATATGTTCTGGTCCAGGACCTAAATAGATAGGTCAGGGGATGTGGTAGTAGCTCATCTGTGAAATTCCTTGCTTTGATATAATATTTCTGATGGGTGCTGCGCTGTTTCCGTTGCTTAATAAAGCAGCATTCAAACATCTCCAGGTTAACTCTTCAGTTCCAGTTAATAATAACTGTATTTTTAGAAAAACCTGTTAAAATTAAGGAAGGCTCAAGCCAAATAAAAGGAATACTTCCATTATAAAAAGAAAACTTGTTATCCTCAGTGGATGATCGTTTCTCTTCTTCTCTTTCCAATGTCCACGTGGTTATTCCTTTTGTTAGAGACTCAACCTTCCTTTTCACCACCGACATCCTAAGTCAGCTTTTACTGATTTTCTTGACAGCATTTTCCCATCTTGGTCCTTCTTCCATTGTTCCATTTTCCAGATGCAGTCCTGTTTTTTTATTTACTCACAATTTTTTTTAAAGACCTTAATAAAAGCACATCCATTGTTTGCTTTTTCCGGAGAAATTGCACTTTGCAAAGGCTTAATTAAGATCTCTTATGATTCTTCTCATGTCAGGATTTTAATACAAACCCCTGGCACATTATCATCCCCACATTTCTTAGTTCTAGCAAGTTTTCTTCCCCAAATCTACGTCCTCCATATAGTTATAGTTTGTTAAAATATGTCTTTCTCATAAGTCAGGAAGGATACCAGATTAATATTATTACAACATCAAAGCTGCAAGATTTCCCCACACCATCATTTCACATTGTTAAGTATTAAAAAAAGCAAATGCGGAGACTCATTTGGATGCTGCTTTTATAATAAGAAGCTATTTTAATGATCACATATGTTGTTTTAAGGGCCTCTTTTATGGCGGAAAGAATACACTCTAGACTATCTTGAGAACTTGATTCGTGTAAGTCTGACCTCATTATGCAACAAGTTGTTTCTTAATCAGCCCGACGACATGGTCTGTTTTTACTCACTTTGATTTCTTTTGTGTTTAACGTTCAGGGTTTAAGTTCTTAGTACTAAAATTGAAGATGACTGCTTTTTGTTGTTTATCTGCTTATTACTTCAATTAGGCTTCTAAACATTTCCGGCTGCGAAGAGAAGACGGAGAGGTAAAAGATGGGGGTAGTGTCCTGTCAGCACATTTGCTTCTTATGCCAGGAGCCCTCTGAATGAACACATGAGGCTCAGAGGTCTTCTATCCGAGACTGTATCGCAGGGGCTTTGCAGCAGCATTGGGAGAGACGGAGACCACTTCGAGGCCGTGATTCAGAGAGTTTTCAGCCCACTGTTTATCCAGTGGTACCCCACTTCCTACTGTCAGATTTTCAGTCTTTAAGAGACTCCTCATAAGCTGATGACAGCATAGAATATTTACTCAAACAGGAAGATACAAAAATCTCATAGGATTTCTTTCGTTAGTCCAATGCTTCCGTTTCTGGTTTATGTTGCTGAACAGGCACATTTACCCATGGGGCTCCCCCGCAGGGGTTAAACATTTAGTAGGGGGATGCGTAAGCTTTGCAGAATGTTTGGGGGAAGAGTCTGCTATTCGTTTCTTCACACAGGCACCTGAGAAAGGATGCCATTCCTGGGGCAATAAGAACAAAACACAAAGTAAAAACCCAGTCAGTCCTCTGCTTGGGCTAATGCTTTGTTCCCAGCAGAGGTGCCAAACTACATGGAGGAAAATGAGAGGATCGTTGTCCCTGAATCAAGTGCCGTTGGCCATCCATCAAGTCAGAGGCCAGCACAGATGTCAGGCCAAAGGCGTGAAAGCTGGGGTGCTTGAAAGCAAGAAAAGTTGTCCCACGAATCCTGAAGACAGAAAGCAGACGACAGTGTCTCTGATTGCGTTCTACTTGTTTCCTACCACAGGGGCCCACGATAGTGCCGTATCTGTTGGTTTGTACCCACCATCTGCTTCCTCCCTTTATTTATACGTGTAGGAGCGTTTGTTCACTCAACTACCACTTGGCTATTCAAAGGAATTTTAATGCCTTTATTTCTTGTCATTGATGCAACAGTCTTTACCAGCACTTAGTGATGATGGTTGGGGGTAGGAAACCCATTTGCTACCGTCCAATCTAACTCTTAGCCTTATTCAATCATTGCAACAATTTTGTTTTTCAAAAGGTTTTAAAATTCTGACTCAAACTAGGATCGATGGCTCAGCCTTTTAGCATCCACTCTGTCCTCCAAGGTGAGGTTTGGCTCTGTGACATCTTGGCTTTGGAGGAAGGCATTGCTCAGCCTCGTATGGATTTCTGGTACATTCCATCTCACCAAGATTTCTTTCCGGCTTGGGCATATCCAGAATATACTGTCCATGATCTGTGATTGCTCTGAAGAACATCACTGCTGTGACCCAGCTGAAGTCCTGTCTCCCACCCACCACACTGTCATTGCTCTGGGGCGCTGTGGGGCACAAGCTGGAGTGTGAAGAGAGGAAAGAAAATGGACGCTTGTGGGAAATGGCACCTCGTTATCTAAGAATTCTACTGTGTTCTTGCGGAGAGGAAGACTTTGACACACTGAGTGCTTCCTCTGCCCGCAGTCTCCCTGCTTTGAAGCGATGTCCATCTCTCACACCGTGAACCATTGGGAAGCAGCCATCTTGTTTGGAGAACACAGAGAAAAGCTGTGAGGGGTCCCCTTGGCACCAGAAAGGTGTTAGTCCTGAGAGCAGAGGCATGGCGTCATGGGTCATGCTCTGTGGCCCTGAGCCCCGGAACCTGAGCTATGAAGCTGCCCACATGTCCTGACTCGTGGAACCGTCCATGTCGGCACATGGCCTTTTGTGACCATGGGAATATTCGTGCATTAGATGCATTCACCATGCACCACTTTCAATTCTTTTTTATTTTTTAATTTTTTAAAAAGATTTATTTTTATTGTTTTGACAGAGAGAGAGAGAGAGAGAGAGAAGGGGGAGGGCCCAGAACAGTCTCCATAGTTGCACATCATTGGTTTTTCCACGTAGTTTCAGTCCACAGGTGGGCGCGGGGCTGCACAGGGCAGGGACTGGGCCGGGGTCTCAGCCCAGTGAGAACCGAACTGGGGGCACTTCCCAGTTCAGCATATGGGTCCACACGGGCCGGGGCCTGGATTCAATCCTCAGTCCCCAGGGTTCAAAGCAAGTGACTAACCCACTGAGCCATCTGGCTTCCCCTAGTTTCAATTCTTATAGCTCATATAAAGTAAAATATTTGCTTGGCTGTGTACGTTATTTTTCACAATTACTGTATGTGATTTGTTCTGTATATTTTATTCTTATTCCTTATTTAGCCAATGGATGTGTGTGTGTGATATATCGTACTCTTCAGAGCATGGTCTAAGGTTAGGACTGGGGCCTACCTTCCAGCCTTCCTGATGCCACAGGCCCTTCGGAGTGATCGCTCTCTGGGTCTCAGGCTAACCAACAGGCAGGCTCAGCTTCGACATCAGCTTGTTCTCACTCACAACGGCCCCCCACGGAAGGCCCTTTGGATCTCAGTCAAGTGCCAAGACCATGTGGAGACTAAGGCGGCCCGAGGGTGCAAACGAGACCCTCTGTCTATGGACCACATGTTCACCCTCCTAACTATGCTGGGGTGAGCACTACCCAGTACGGAGGGGCCCTTTGGCCCTCAGCACTTAAAGGGCCACGTCTTCAGACCGGGTCTCTTGGGGTGGCACTAGGAGGGGTTTCTCTTCCTTCCTTAACCTATCTAAACCTGTGACTTTACTAATTAAAAAAAAATCTATGATCTGCTCACTGAGCTTAACCCTTGATTTGTTAAATGAAAACTAAAGGGACTTAGACAATCCTTTCGTTCCCAATCATGCTAGCTTTTTAGGACTGTTGTCTTGCCAAATTCTATTTTTGATGTCAGAAAAGAACTGATGATTCCATGTTTACTCCTCCTTCCTCTTTGATGCTGGAATAGCGATGTTTAAGCTTGAACACAAATCAAATTCACCTGGAGGGCTGATTAACACATAGCGCTGGAAGTCGCCTTCAGAAGTTCTGGTTCTGTAGGGCTGGGAGGGGCCTAAGAATTTTCATATCTACTGGGTTCGAGGGTGCTTCTGGTCTGAGGAGCTGCATGTGGGGAGCGCACTTTTCTATAGCAATCCGAATCATGCCCACCTTCCTTAGTAAGCTTACTGAAAAGTATCAGATCTAAATACCTGTTTATTTAAATGCAGTCTAGTTTAAAAACATAGAATGTAGAGACAGCTCAATAGGTTGAGTGCTTGCCTTGCAACCATGAGGCCCAGGAATTGAATCCTAGCCCTGGCCCAGGCAAACCCATGTGCGAAGCAGTGGTGCAACTGAAAACGGCCATGCCCTGCAGTGAAGGTTCTCACCTCCCACGCGGGAGGCCCCCAGCTCGGCTCCCGCCCCGCATGGCCCCACATCCACCAGTATGGATGGAATGATGCCATGTCACAACTAATGACTAAACTGTGGAAATTGCTCTTGTCCCTCGCCCATTCTCTCCCTCTCTCTTTCTCTCTCTCTCTCACCTTCTCTCAAATAATAAAATAAATCTTTAAAAAAATATATATATAATTAAAAAAAAAGCACCCTTTCTCCTTTATGTCTGGGCACTCGTGCTAAGAGACAGGTATTTTTTCTTGGTCAGCTGGTATTTTTATGACATGTGCTTTTTCCATGACAATTTACCAGAACGAAATATTTTTAAAAGTATCTGAGTTTTTTCTAGGTTTCATTTTACATTATACTTAATGGAAATTTACCATAACTACCTCTTTCTGACTTGATTAATTTTGTTATTTTTTTATTTCTCATGATAGCAATGTAGTCACTTCATTATGACTCCCTTTGGGGGAAAATATTAGTGAAAATACTTGAGAGCACTTAAGAAGCGTTTTTCAGATTCAAATGCCAAGTCACGATAGAGCCAATGTCGTCTTCGAAACAACGGAATGGTGTCCCTCAGAGTCTTACTGTGCTTCTCCTTTCAAGGGGATTTGTGTGGGTAAGGAAGACATTCAGTGCTGTCTACGTCTATCTGCCTCTACTCGTCTTCCTGATAGGGCGCACTTGGAGATCTGCCAACATTATACACCAGATAAAACCAGCCGAAGCACTACATTACTTTGCTTTTCCAAATCCCATGATTGAGTCCCTTCCTTCCCAGCTTCCTCATGTAAATAGGGGCTCCCCTTGCCCCTTTCTTCAGCAGAAGAGGCCGCTCAGACCACCAGGGCCTTGGGCTCTCAGTGCCCTGGCAGTTTTGGGCAACTAGACCCGTTAGAAACCACGCACATGATTTTGAAGCCATCTTGGTCCCCCACCACTCAGCTTGCTTTCTTCCCTTTGTCCCTACAAGCAACGTGTGACTGTATCTCATACATGCACCACTGTCTTCTGCTACCTTTACACGAGGGCTGTCTGGAAAGTATCCAGCCGTGTCGCCGTTGTGGTTATATTGACAGTGGCCGGATTACTTTTGAGACGGCCCTCGCATACCTTACAAAGTGATCACCCTGCTAAGTCTGCTCCCCATCTGACCCGCATGGAGTTATTCTAGCACCTTTTAGTCTTGAAAATTCTTGCCAATCTGCTTGGAATGAGGTCAGAATGTGATCGTTAGGTGCTCCCCGGCTCCCCTTCTAGACTTGCTCTCCTTTGGACCTCTCTTGAGGCCCTAGCAAACCCAAAGGGAAGAAACCCCCCCAAAAAGAAACCCAAACCCTACAAATCTTCGGTGCCCAACTGACATGATTTAACTTTCCATCGAAAGTTCAGGTGTGTGGGTTGTTTTAATTGTTGAGAAAAACTTTTGTTAATTTTGAACTATGTCCGAAATACTCCAGAGTGAGGTAAGAAAGTGAAAAGAGGAGGGATGGTGACTCAGCAACCCGGATGTCCTGCTTCACTGTGTGGGTGCCCCCGGGGGGACGCTCAGAGCCAGAGACGTAGTTTCTGTTCTAAATAGAGAGGACTTTTTCCTTCCATTTGGAGGGTTACACATTAGGAATGTTTTTACCTCATGAGACCATATTAAATAAGGTGTGCAATTTAGTGTCCCAAGTTAGAAAAAAAAAAAAGTAAAATAACTGAATTAAATTGAAAGATTCAGCATTTTTTTCCTAATGATTTTTAAAAAATGGTAGTGGGAGGAAAGATATCAAGAGATAATAATAAAGTCAGGGTACAGAGCAGAAGACCTTAGTTACTGTCCACAGGGACCACCATCTTTTAATATAGTCACTTAAACATACATGCATTGCCACATTTTTCATTAGCCTTAATTTTTTCATCAATCATGTTAATTTATACGGAGGGCACTTAATAATAGCTAATTAACACTTATGACTTTTGAAATTAAAAGACCTTTGGAGAGATGACTGCTGATTGGGGAAAGGATTTTTTTTTTTTGTTCCTCCCGTTTTAGAAAAGAGAAATTGTGAGAAGGCAAGGAGCTTAGTGTGTTGAAAAGTGATTCTCCTGCTTCACTGATCATCCAGCGGGTGATAATGACATTGGCCTGTGCAGGCACAATGACATTCTTCGACACCACCCTTGAAAATGACACACGATTGAGCATCATTGGTCTCAAATTAAATAAATCAAAAAGTCAGGGTAATAATTAAATAAATTGAGACCAAAGGGAAATGTAGAAATGATGCAAAAATATGCCGGTGGTAAACAAAAAATAATAATTGGTGTAGTTGCTGTATTGGAGTAAAATAAATGACATAAAAAAAATAAAAATGTACTAAACTCAAATAATATTGACATTTTCAGGGAGAAATGAACCATAGAGTTCCTTTATTTATTCACAGAAGTTTCGGAGTTGTGTTTCATCTGTGTGATATTAACCAGGTGTATTTGCTTGTATCTTTCCTGTGTGCCTTACTACATCTGGTCACCATCTATGTATTAAGAAAGTACATTTTAACTGTGTCCTTTTCAATATCTACAAAATGCTGTTGGTTGAGCACTTGTTTGATGTGGTTTGGGTGTGTGTGGTATGGTTATGTATACACACATACATATACTATATTCGATACAAATGCTACAAATATAAAAATACTACATATATCTAGAGTATTATATATAGATATAAATACATATAGCTAGAAATACAGCTTTAAACTTTTTAATTTTGTCCACCAGTAGATGTCTCCCTTCCCTGACTGAAGGTTTAAATCTATAAGACTGCTTGAGTTTTTCACCACATCTGGTTTTTGTAGGCATGGAGACATCAAGCTTTTAAAAAAGGGAAAATTTCACTCTGAAGCATCTCCCACCCAAATCTGTGTTCTAAATGCCTATTGCACATGCTGCATCCCTTCGTTGAAGATGATGTGTCAGGCGTTTTAATTTTAAGAGGAATACACATCAGATTCTCCTCTCTCTCGGGCCCTTTGAATCTTTCCGTTTTGACTGAAGGTCTGGATGGGGCCCAGGATGTGCGATAACGGTCTGGGTGTTTAGCAGGCCATTGATTACTGCGCTTGAGGTAATTATTAAAGCGCCGTGGCTGCTGAGTGTAGTTTCCCAGTGGGTGGGATGGAAGAGTCATTCTTACATCTCTTGATCTAGCCTTGCACGTGCCCGGGAAAAAATGACTGGCCTATGGCTCACGTTTGTTTGACCTTCTTGGGGATGGTGTTGGGGTGGTCTCTGCTCTCAGGAAATTGTCTTGATGTTCTTCTGGAACCATCTGATAACCAGCAGGCTCCATCAGGACTGCAGCTATTTCATACCATGTCATAGACATCAGGCATTCCAAAACCCCTCCCCCATGAGGCATGCTCCCTCCTACATAATCAGGTAGGAAGTTTGGAGACTTTCCCCTGGGCACACTGGGCAGCAGGTCGCACCCGGTTCCAAGGTACTGCATGGAGTTCTTGCCTTTTCATACAAACGATGGAAAGGCACCTGTGAACTGCTGACGTGCGACTGTGGAGAAGGCTCTGGGCCCTCCCCCTTCTCTCTGTCTCTCTCCGTCTCTGTCAAAAACAGGAAGATAAATCTTAAAAAACAAAAGGTACTTGTGAGCTCTGCACACATGTCAGAACCCCAGGCCTAGATAATTCATTGTCTTCTTTTTGGGCGTTGGTTATACCTCTACACTTTGCTTAAAATCCTAGATTATCAGATTAGTATTAAATGAAATGGCTGTTAAGCCCCTAGGAGAATCTTACTTTTCTAAGTTTAATTCAATTTTTAATAGCAAAGTTTATTTTTAATTGTGATGCGATACGTGGCACATTAAAATGATCATTTTACTCATTTTTAGAGTGTACGATCCAGTGGCATTGAGCACATTCACAATGTTGAATGAACATCCCCCCTGCACATTGCTGCGAAGTGGAGCCCTCACCCGTATTAGCGGTCGCTTCCCACTGAACCCTCCACAAAGCCCCGGGAATCACCCAACCACTTTCTGTCTTACGGGTTCGCCAATTCTGGACACTTCATATAAGTGGAATCACATAACGTGGCTTTGTACGTCTGGCTTCTTTCATTTAGCATAATGTCTTCAAAGGTCTCTCTCTCCTTGCCACCAGCTCTGTGTTAACGCTTCATCCCTTTTTACGGCTGAATAGTATTCCATTCATTGTATTCATACGCCATGAAAGGTGATGGCCACCTTCAGACTATGAACACGCTGGTACCAGTTTTTGTTTGAACACTTGTTTTTAATTCTTTTGAGTGGAAATGCTGGGTTGTAAGATAATTCTATATTGAACTTACTGAGGAACCTCCACACTGGGGTGTCAGAGAATCATTCATGTCACGGCTATGAGAGGCTTCCTACTTGGCCAGAAATGCCCCTACTTGGGTATTTCAGGACACACTCTGATAATAATAATCTTAATTATTGCTGTTTAGAATCATGCATACAGGTGTAAAGTACATTATGATTTCTCATACGCTTTGATAGTCATGCTTTATCTGAGCTCCACAGCAATGCAGGATGGGAAGCAAAGCTAATAATGCACCCGTTTCATAAGTGAGCCAAATGAGGACCCCAGAGCTATGAGAGCTTTGCTTTACTTTTTCACTAGTAAGTGTTATGGTCAGAACCCAAATCCACGTCTCCCAGTGCAGTGCCTTCTATACTGTTCTAGGATGTGTCCTTCCTTTTTATTTTTATTTATTTACCATACTGACAATTTAGTTCTGCATCATCCATTATGGTTGCTTGTGACAGATGGCATCTGTTCCTGAGGTGACTGGCTAAAGTTTGTGGCTAGTAGATGAAAAAAGTGTCCTGCAACCATTTGAACATCAGTGACCATCTTACTTGCAAACATGTTATGATCGTGTTATGATCACGCCTGGCCTCTGAATATTGGTCAACAGGTGTGCCTCAGAAAGTGGTCCTCTCACCTGCAGAGGAAAAACGAGAATGGCACTGATGATTTAGTGAACGCAGATTTGATTTTCATCTGCAGCGAGAAAACTATGGTAGGAATGATCTCTCTTGGTGGTATCTTATTAGATTCTAACCTTGTTTTTGCCTTTATTTGCAGTGGGATCAGAATAAAATCTCTGTACTAGAAAACAGAACAATCTTAGTTAATACCTTGACTTACTAAAGTATAAAAGGCTGATTTTCCTGAAATTTAATCCTTAGTTTTTATAAATAATCACAGCCAATAGGGATGATCAAAGGGGAAGCTTCTGGAAGGATAACATTTTCATTTTAATCAATTTTATTTAGATAATAAGCTTTGCTTTGTGTAAACTTCAGTAGCTTTTATGCCACTGTAATCAGTTAACCAAGTAGGACTAATTCAAGCACACACTACTCATAGATATGGTATGTCATGATCTATTCTCAGCATCTTTCTAAGCCCCTCCCTTCTTCAACTAGTGTCTCCTAACACATTTAGGGCTACTATTGGTAGGAATAAAATGTGAAACTAACCTCAGAAACATTGTTTCTTCAAGGGTGGAATTTATTCTCTGCCAGAACAGTTACTACAGTAGCAGCCAGCAAAGCTTTCTCTCATCCTGCATTCATCTGGTAAAACATGCGGCAGCGAATGTGCTCCAGGGCTTGTCTCTTAGAGTAACATGGCCAACACAATACAGCCTATGGTACAGGATCAGGGAAATTTAGTTTGGATTTGAAACTTTCTGAGAATTTTATTGTCATTCTTTAGAGCTGCATCATCCAGTATAGTTGGTTTTAGCCATGTGTGACTTTTTAAAAAGTTAGTTAAAATTAAATAAAATTTAAAATTTGGTGAATCGGTTGCACTAAGCACATTTCAAGTGCTCAGTTGCCACACGTGGCCAGCCAGTGGCAACTGCTTGGGACAGCACAGATGGAGAACATTTTCATCATCGTGGTAAGTCCAATTGGACGATACTGCCTTAGATAATTGGTGAAAACCAGCTGGAGTTCCAAAATCGCAACTGTGCACCACAAAAGAGTGGTTGTTTGAGTCATAGCCTTGAATTCTAGAAAAGAGGCTCCCTGGAGCTGAAAGAAATCATAGAAATCATCTGAGATGAGCTGTGTGCTTCACAGACCTAAGGGAGGAGGGAGGGGTTGGGGTGGGGCTAGTGATCGAACAGAAGTCCCATAACTAGTTCCTGGCCTGCGTCTCATAATGTTATCTCATGCTTTCCCTCATGAAAGCGGCTTACCAATTGCCTAGGAGGGTCTTCAAAGTTAATGCAATGTCCGAATATTAAATTACTAGCTTAGTGCCCTCCTTTCTTCATCACCAAGTTCCTGGAGAGTGTATTTTCATGCTCCATCTTTGTCCCTGCCCATTTACTCCAAAATCTCTTCACCTACAGCATCAGACCTGATTCGTTATGCCCAGAGGCATTGTACCACCCTCTGGTTTCCCAAGATTTCCGGTGCCACCAATGTGCTCCGAGAAAGGAAGATGTTGCAAGGTTCTGTTTCTGTGGGACAGAACACGACTACTCTTCCCAGCCTTGCTTAGGAACCAGACAGGTGGACGTAACCCGCTCCTCTACACTGCCTTTGAACTTCATGTGCCTCCTGTATGGTGTTTCCCATTTTCTTATGTGGCCTGTTCCACATTCTTCTGTCCTCATGTCTTTAACACTCTTCCTCAATCACACCTTTGAGTTTCTCCTCCTCTATTCAATACAGTAGTTGAAATGTTCCAGTGCTCAGTCCTGGATCTCTGCTTCATTTCATTCCACACTCTCTTACCCTTGTCCATAAATTCTATTAACATCTATGAATGACAACAGCCATATTTAACTCTTCATTTCTGACTCTTTTATGCTCAGGCATATATATATATACACACACACACACACACACACACACACATACATACATACATATATATATATACACACACACACACATACATACATACATGCTTTGGACAACACAGATGGAGAACATTTTTATCATCATCGTGAATTTAATTGGACAATACTGCCTTAGATATTTAAATATGTCTACCGTATTTTCCGGCATATAAGACGACCGGGCATATAAGACGACCCCCTAATTTTACAGTTAAAACATAGGTTTAGGCCTATATTCGCTGTATATTCGCTGTATAAGACTACTGCGAGGCTGTAGTCTTATACAGCGAATATAGGCCTAAACCTATGTTTTAACTGTAAAATTAGGGGGTCGTCTTATATGCCGGAAAATACGGTATATAGAGATCTATAGATAGCTATATATCTATATCTATATATTTATATCTATATCATATCTATATGATGGCTTGCATGACATCTGCACTTGAATATCAGATATTAATAGCATCTCACATTGAACAACTTTAGCACTTGATGGTTTCTTCAGGATTTACTGTCCCTCTAGTGATCACACCTCAGCTAATGATACCCCCATTCACCCAGTTTCTCATTTCCCCAAACCTGAGAATCATCCTTTCCCTACAAAGTTGTGTGACATCCCTCAGAATCTATTTTCTAAACTGTATCTTGAATCCTTATCTTCATCTCTACTCTTGTTGTTCTAATCTCTGCTGACTCAGACACATCTTTTTTGATTGCTCAGTATCAGTTTTTCACTCCTGTTTCTCATAGGAACTTCACATGTCCTTTTAGAATTCCTCCTGATCCATAGCTGTTTGCTTATCTGTGTGATTAGGAGGGTTTTTGTTTCATCCTTGGTCTGTCAGCTCTGTGAGCACAAGTCTTACACCGGCTTTGCTTACCTTCATTGCCCTGGCTCCCATCCAGTGCTCACAAGAAAAATAGGTTGACTGAATGAGTGTGTCTCACAGGAAGCATTGCATATTCCTATTGGCTTATCCCTGAATAGACTTTGCCTCAAAACCTCTGTGCCACAGATAATGCCGATAAATCTAATTGTCAAATGTGGAGAAAAACAAGACTGTATTTGTAAGGTTAATTGCGCATGACCATCTCTGCTTAATAACCTGTGTGGAATGGTTCTGAGCTGTAGGGTATCTTTCCCTTAGTTAAATACATCTAACAGAATTTCTTATTCGTCAGTCAGGGGGAAAAAAAAAGTCCATATTTATAGTTTAGAATTCCCCACATTTTTATTCTCATAAACGGAGAGGTGGTAATTGAAAAAAGAAAAGACAGTTGGAAGTCATACAAACTCACAAAAACAAAGCATCATAATAGTGAGTTGTTTTTTTCTTTTTACTTGCCCTTTGTTGTTCCTGGTATTATATTTGGCTCAGAAGGGACTGTCAATCATGAGCCCTTGTGCCTTTGATGGGTACAAGATCCAGTTGAAGCATAAATAAATAAATAAATAATCCCCCCCCCCCTCACTCCAAGGAATAAATCTTAACCCAAGATATTTGTTCCTGGAAGGAGGTTGGAGATGGTTTTCCAATGGCAATGACCTTGAGAGACGGTCTGTGCTTTCTGGCTTCTGAGATTTCTGTCTTAATTTTTTAGTTCTTCTAATTCTGAAACTTACAAGGACCCATTCTAATATATATCTTTGTTCTTGCTAAAGCCAGGCAGAGTTACTTTCCATTGCTTACAAGCAAAGAACCTAGCTGTTCATTTTATCTTCAGTGATGGATATACAAATACATAATAAAAATCTCTTAAATGAAATCATGTCTAATTCAGGGTTCATGACTAGCTAAATATCATCTAGTTTATATATATATATGCTTTGATAAAAAATAAACTGGGGTGAAGATTATAAGAGAAAATAGCTAGCACAACCAAGGTGAAAACCTATTTCTAATTATGTCTACAGTATGTGTATATGTACATTAAAAGGATACAGACAGATTACATATTCATTTTCATTTTTTGAGCGTTGTGTTTGGAGTATTGTAGAATTCATCACACTGTCCTTCTGCCTTCAAAGAACTTTTGTCTAGTAGACCAGAAGCTTACCTAAATACAAATAGTTACAGGAAGGAAGAGGACGAACATTGCACTTACATTCAACGTTGTACTCCTCCTAGAGACAATGGGGGTAGGTATTATCATTCTGCATTGCACAGATGAAGCTGATGAGGCTCAGAGAGTCCAAATAACTTTTTTAAAATTTTTTTTTAAGATTTTATTTTATTGATTTTTGACGGAGAGAAACTGAGGTAGAGACAGAGAGAAGGGGGAGGGCCCAGAGCAGTCTCCATAGTTGACATTAGTTTTCCATATAGTTTTACTCCACAGGTGGGCACAGGGCTGCGCAGGGCAGGAACTGGGCCGGGAGCCTCCCACATAGGCCCTGGCAAGAACTGAACTGGGGGCACAGCCCAGCTCAGCACGTGAGTCCACATGGACCGGAACCGGGATTCGATCCTCGGTCCTCGGGGCTTCAAAGCGAGCGCTTTACCTGCTGAGCCATCCCAGCTTTCCCACAAATAACTTTTTAAGGTCGCAAAATTAGCCAATGATTGAGCCAAAATTCAAATACCGACCCATGCTTTGTTTACAACACAATGAGATTTCTAAGTGAAATAGGGGGGAGAGATTAAGTATTATGAGAATACAGGAAAAGGAGGTATTTCTTTCAACCACAGCAAGACTACAAGGTTTCAAAGAAGTCGGGGCAGAACGTGGAGCTTAGGAAAATCTTAAATTACAAACATAGGAAGGAAGGTTGATCCAGGTGGTGAGTAGAATATTCACCACCATGTAAACAAGAGTCAATAAATTGTTATGGTGCAGCATGATGAATATTTTAAGGGAAATATAGAGAAATAACATAAGGAAAGTAGTTTGAACTCAAATCTTGGAGGACTGGTTGGGATAAAAAAGGAATTTTTTCTATTGAAAGCCTATCAGAATGTCTACTTTGGTGTCTTTTCACCAACATTAAATTTGAAGCTACTTTATACAATACATATTAAAATGTCCCATTAAATTAGAGTAGTTGTAAATTTATTCTGATAGTCTGCCATGTAATCGCATGTGGTTCAGATTAAACCTAGCGTTGGCTTCCTTGTTCATTCCTTTATTCAAAATTTTTTCTTTCATTTTTAAATACATACAAATCACCTACTATTTAGCAGATACTCTAATAGATCTCATAGATATAACCTTAAGATATTCTATCTTCCACGCACTGAGAACTCTGCAAATCAACCATTATAGGAGAATGTGATGAATGCTGGAATAAAACTATAGGACGGGTATTGCAGAAGCAACACCAGTTAAGTGGTGAAGATTAGACAGTCTCCCAATTGCCTAGTCCAGGTGGCCAATGGCCCAAATGAGTGACCAAAAATCAGTTTTACATATAACATTTGCTTGTCCTCTCAAATTGGATGCTTAACTGGTGGAGTTTCCTAGCCTTTTGGCTAAAACATGGGGATGAGCAGAACAGTAGCGTTCAGTGAGGCCAAGTTGGGTAGGGTTTTGGGAAACAGCTGCTTAAAAACCTGTTATAATGTGGGACTCAGTCACTTAGACATAAACTCGGCCTGAAGCTCTAATCACAAAAAAGTTGGGAGATTCTATATTACTACTGCACATCCTGTTGCCTTATTTTCAGCTGATGTTTCCCAACACAATTTCTTCTAATATCCATACATCCAATAAACTGTAATTTATTTCGAGTTCAAGGAATTTGGATTTTAGCTTTCTTCAGGTACTGGGTGGAATAGTAAGTCCCTCAGCTCACTCTTTTACTGAGAACATAGGTATGTTTATTTTAAACTCCCTTTGCTTCAGTTTCCTGAACCTTTAAATTGGAGGTAACAACTCCTGCCTCATAGAGTTGTTAAATGGAATAATGCCTAAAGAGTTCTTAGTTCCAAGCCTCCCACATAATAATATTTAATAATATCAGGAAGATGACAAGAACTGCAGACCTCCACTGAAAAAAATTTCCTCCAAACACCTGGTATCCAGTCTCAACTAAGCTTGGCCATCCTTTCATTATTCTGTCATAGCATCTCCTGTCTCCTCAGAACATCTAAGTAGTCACCATTCCCCTAAAATCTAGACTCAACCGCTGTGTATCTCATTCTCAACAGACAAAGGTGGCAGCAGGAAGTGGCTTCCTGAGTTTCTGGTCAACCCCAGCTGTAGACCCCCCACCTGTACACATCTGTAGACCACACCTGTGTACATCTGTAGACCACACCTGTGCGCATCTGTAGGCCATGCCTGTGTGCATCTGTAGGCCCCAACTGTGTACATCTGTAGGCCCCGGCTGTGTACATCTGTAGACTACACCTGTATGCATCTGTAGGCCCTAGCTGTGCACATATGTAGACCACACCTGTGTGCATCTGTACCACTTCTTTCCAGGCTCAGGGGAGGAGAAGTCCTTTCTAGTCAAGGCTAGCTTCTCCATCTACGCTCTTGATTCCACTTTCTTTCTGTTGCCCTGGGCTTAGCTCCTCAATTATTTTACATTTCTGTTTATCTTTCTTATGGTACCTTCATCTTATAAACATGCTAGGCTCTCCCCTTTATATATCAGTTTGTCTATAATAAAGGTGCCATCTACATGGCATGTTACATCTACATTCTCACATAATCATATACATACATACATACGTATGCATACAGACATATGCACATAGCTAGCTAGCTAGGAAAGTGAGTAGGTAGGTGGATAGATGGGTGGATGGAGGTATAGATGATAGACAGAAAAAAAAAAAAAGATTTCTGTATCTAAACATACTTTCTTGAACCTACAGCATACAGCAATTCAGTTTCCTCTCTTCCGGTCTAAAACCCTCTAGCTCCTCTGAAAACAGGTGTCATTTGATGACTTTCTAATTGACTGATTCAGTGAAAAATTTTCAGTTTTCATGTTGATGGATTATGCCTACTCATATTATTTAAAATTCGTGGTAACAGTAAAAGTCTTCAAAGATATGCAGGGGTTTCCAAACGTTATCGCATATCACAGTTAAGTGATGAAGCATTTAGACAGTGGTATCGTAATGCCTGGGCTCAAATTTCAGCTCTGTCACTTGATAGCTGTGTGGTTTAGTCAAGTTACTTCGTTTCTGTGTCACATTTGTGTAAAGATAATACTAACTAACTCCTAGGGTTTTTTTTTATAGATTAAATAAGTTAATACAGATAAAGAACAGCATCTGGCACAGGGTAAGTGCTAAGTAAATAATAGTTATGATTGTTCATTTACTTTTTCTGAAAAAATGCTTATTGAAAGACATGTACTGTTTATCTAGTCAATAGAAATACAATCAAAATAAAAATATTCTAGACAGGAAGGTATATGTATATGCATACACACATACACACAAGCATGAATCAATGAGCAACATAGAATTTACTCAAGAAATTTAAAGAAGAGAGGGGAGTAGATTTGTATCACATGCCAATCTAGTAAATCCCAGGTAAATACCGGGCGTTTAAGTGGGAGTTTTCCAGTTTTGACTTTCTTTCCATGTGGATCTCAGCTGGTCTCATTGTCCTTTAGTGTGTTTATCCTATTTATCCCTTTCCTTCTTCCACAGTGGTCTTGCCAAGACATCTTTTCAATGAGGCTGCTTTCTGTCTTCTACAGACGTCTGTTAAGAATATACGAGGGCTGTCTGGAAAAAATTCAGCCATAAGCGCTTCTATTTTTTGTAGCTCATGGCTGGATTCTTTCCGGACAGCCCTCACAGATGTTCATATACATATATATTTCTATCATTTACACACGCATGTTATATGTGAGGGCTGTCTGGAAAGTATCCAGCCATTGTGACCATTTTCCTTATATTAACCATGGCTGGATTCTTTCCGGACAGCCCTTGCACATAAACATATACATAAATTTACATACACATAAAATATATGTATATATCTGAAAAAATTTTAGGAAAAACAGCACAATGTTAGTGTTGATTGTTTCTGGGTGGTAAGACTACACATCATTATTTTTTCTTATAATTTTCAAATTTTCTATGATATTTTTATTCATAAAAGACCTTAACATTTCAAACATGTTCCTCATTTGGAACCTCCTAGCGGCCTCCCAGTGCCTGCATGGTTGACTCCCATATTCATCACAGAAGCCCTCTTGCCTCATCTCCCACCCACCCCTCTCTGGCATACAGTTCAGGCCCCCAAAACACCACACGGGGCTTTCTGTGTGCACCAAGCTGACTACTCTCAGCCTCAGAGGAGGCAGGTGACCCCCAAGGAACCTTCCTGGGACAACCTCCCCTGGAGCCTCGCTGCATTGTACACCTGGGAATGAAATGATTTGTTATCTTGTCTATTCTCCCCTCTAGACTAGAAGCTTTCCTGAGGGAAGGAGCCATATCTGACTCGTCTTGATAGTAATAGCTTCTAGAATGCTCTTTCCACATGATATCATACAACCTGCAAACAAGTAAACTCAAGGGACCTGGGTCAGAGAATTTTAGCCATCAGTGAGTATACGAGGTGGGGGAATCCTTAGCCTAGAACTAGCATAGAAAAAGCCCTTTTTAGTCCTCTGTCCTGTGCGTGTTCAAGGAACTATTTAGGCTAAATAGTGAAATAGTTGGAGTGCCAAGCACCAAGGCCTAAACGTCGCAGTCTTTGGAGAGATGAAGCAGATGGTACTTGCTGAAAATAATACTCTGTGCTTGTGGTTGTTGGTGAGAGAGCTCCCGCCATTAGCTCTGTTAATGGTGAGAATGGGGAAAACTGGGGAAAACGTAGTAAGTGAACTGACAGAGTTTTAAACTTGTCTCCCTCGGGAGCTTAGGAGACTACCCTTAGCCAAAACTGCTGAGTACAGACAAAATACGTACGTTGCTGCTCTTTAAATCACCCTAATCTTGAAAGCAATTAACCGTGCTTTGATAATTGAATTGATTTTTCCTTCCTTATTGAAGAGCTCTGACATGGACTAGGGAACTGAGGGAAAATCTCCTGAATATCATTAAAAATTAGCTTTATTGAACCGCTTAGCATATATGTCAAATATCTTTTAAAGTGAACTTACAAAGCAATGTAAAAAAAAAATAATTAAATACAATCAAGTATGCATTTGCCTTATAATACCATAGTTAAAACGAAGTGAATAATTCTGGACACCTCCCCTTTTTTTAGATTTATATTTATTGTTTTTGATAGAGAGAGAGAGAAGAGTGAGGGCCCAGAGCGGTCCCCATCGTTACGTCATTAGTTTGCTATATAGTTTCACTCCGCAGGTGGGCACTGGGCTGTGCAGGGCAGGAACCAGGCTGGGGCCTCCCACTTGGGAGGCCCGCCCCTGAGAATTGAGGCCTCTTGCATGGGAAGCAGGCCTGGGGCAGGAGCCAAACAGGGGGCTTCCCACATGGGAAGCTTGCCTCGGTGAAAACTGAACTGGGCCACTCTCCAGTTCAGCATGTGGGTCCTCATGGGCCAGGGCTGGGACTTGATCCTCAGTCCCCAGGGCTGCAAAGTGAGCGCTTAACCCACTGAGCCATCCTGGCTTCCCCCAAAGAGAAATAGAATCTAAAAATATACAAATTTAAATGCTGGGTTTCCGTTTTCTGACATTTATTCTCTTCTACATCATCCTGTAAGTGTCAGGGAGTGGGGAGAATTCTGCTGCTGCCTTTTCAGGATTCTACTCTTCTCACATTTGACTGTTTTGCTGGAAGTGGGTTCTCTCACCTCGTCCAGTTCTGCATGGGCTTGTCCACTTTTAAAGACCTCGAGAGACCATCCAAAGAGAAAAAACCTCTCAGCAAATGAGAATTCACTCTTTGCCTATGGTGTGAGAAGAGTTAACACAGTTTGAAACAATTATTGACTACAAAATTTGCGAGTGATTGCATGAAATTTCTAAAATATGCCTGCAAGCTTCTATTATTGATGTGAGGCCCCCGTGGGTACGCATGCGGGCTTAAGTGTCTAAACTGTTTTATTAATTAAGTTGCTATGATTTACCTCTACTATGTTAACATTTACAGTTTATGAAACAGCCCTGTAATTAGAAAATAATGTACTGATGTTGCTTGTTTACTCTGTGGGTAAAATATTATCTATATCTATCCTTATATATGTGTGTGTGTAAACACACACACTGTATTTTCCTAGTCAACCCTCACAGGCTACTTTATTTCTATTCCAATTAATAGGCAACCTCCAGTGGTGCATTAAATTGCTTTTTGGGGGGGCGGGAGGAGATAGCTGGGAAGTTCATTATTCCTGCCGATGTGTGTGATGGCATCGTGAACGTTTGTTTATTTGTTTTTTCCTCTGTAGACAGAAAATTGAAACCTTAAGACTTCGTTGTAAAAAACCTGTCTAGAATGGCCCTGAGATACCTAGTGAATTCCCAAATTGAAGAGCTATTTTAATTATGTAGTGTCTATAATATTCACTTTCTCAGTGAAGTTATCTCAAGGAATACGAGGGCTGTCCAGAATGTATCCAGCCATGTAATATGAAAAATGGGGCATTTATAGTGGGACTTTTTTCCCCAGACAGCCCTTGTATGTTATAGATGATAAAGTTGTTGTTGAAGCACTTTTTGTTACCCTTTATTTTATACATATTCATGCCATGTACAAACACATATAATGGTATTGCATGTTAAGTCCAATATCATATGTATTTTATCAGTTTTCAACTGTGAGTTCTGACTTTTAAGAATGTCAGATTATGACAAGTCTGGTTCAAGTATATTAAAGGGTTATTGAACCTTAGAGTGGAAGAACATTAGGAGTTATATACTTACAGGTTCTGTATTTCTGTAATTTGGGGGGGGCTGTGTATTAATCAAACATCGCTGCAAGTTCAAATCTCTTTGAAAAGGAGGTAGAAGTGTGGCCTTTTAAAAGTCTCCATCTCACAGAGATATTAGTGACAACATGAAATAATAATCTTTAAAATATTTTAAAACACACAGGAAAAGGTTTTCTGTATATACAAAATATTGATTTGATGAACAATTGAACATTGAAGAGATGTCTGACTCAGGGTGGCTTTGATCTCATGGCTGAGGGACGTGGTCTCAGTGCAGAGAGGTAGAACAAATTCAGAAGGCAGGAGAGAGCAAAAGAGAAGTAGATAATATACAACTTGGCACAGGCCCATAGACATATGCTGCTTAATATAATTTCACTCATCCACTTAACAAATATTTCTCAAGAACTTGTGCTATGTTCTGTAATATAATAGGCATGAACATGGGTACAAAGTTTCCTAAGGTATAATCTCTGACTTCAAGAAGCCAGACAGCTAAGTCACAGGAGTGTTCTGTTCACAGGTGATTCGGCAGAATGTATGAAAAGTTAGAAAGGTGATAGTCGAAGAACAGAACAACAGGGTTGCAGAAGATAGAGGAAGCTCCTCTGCTAGTAGTGGGCAGGAGAGGCTTCTTGGAGAAGGTGGTATTAGCGTTGAGTTTGGACACGTGGGAAGAATTTCAAGAGATGGGGGTTTTCAAGGGTAGGTACTTCCAGCCGGGGTAATGATCTGGGTAAGAGTGAAGAGGTTGGAAAATCCAAGATGTATGACGAGCATGTGCATGAAATAAAATGAGGCAACCTCCAACTTTTCTTCTGTGCAGACCTGAAATATAGAGAATATTCTTTGGGTTGTAATCATTCTTTAAAAGGCCTTTTGAGATTAAGCAAGGTTCTAGCGGGAATGGCCTCAGTTCCTTTACTGGCTTTTCTGATTTCATATGAGAAGAAATTCATGGATGATGCCATCAGCTTAACCAGCTGTCTTGCGATTGCATGACGTGGGTAGTGAAGTTGAAAGAGTACAACGAGTCCTCAGTGCTGACCGATACGTGTAGAGGGAGGAAACAAAGTGAGTGGTACCACATGAAAACAGCAGTGTGCCCAGTAAATCCTCTTTAACGACGGAACGAGGAGCATTCCATTCTTTAAAAGTATGTTCAGTAAGTTGAAAATGCAAGATCCATAGCAAAGTCATAATGAGCTAACTCGTGGGAAATACGCTATCTTTGCATTTGTTTTTATATGCAAAAAGAAATGTAGGAAAGCAAACCAAAACTAGTAACAGTGGTTGTGAATGTGCACGCGTAGGCACATGTGCAGCAGTGGGGACTTGCAGAAGGACAGGAACGGGAAGCGTGTTTTCGCTGCACACACACGGAAGTCGGTGGCGCGTGCATGACTTGGGAAGGCCGTGGAAAAGTGGTTCTGATTCGGCTGGCCTGCAGCTGGGCCTGGGATTCTGACAAACGCCCAAGTGATGCCCACGCTGCAGCCCTCTGAGCCACACTTGTATAGGAGGGTCAACGCCAACCGGGGAATCTGCATATGACCTTAGCATTGGATGGTACCAAGGGACTCACATTCCCTTTGAGGGGGTGCTAACGGCATATGTTTCTACAGAAGCCTCTCTCAGCACTTCCACCACCTCTGCTCCTCAGCCTTTCCGGCCCACCGTCTAATTAAACCCTCCACACATGGCCAAATGAGTCTAGAAGAAGTTCATGTGCAGCGTGTGCCTTCCGTAGGCCGGGCACTGTGCTAGGACGTTAGGATTACCTTAACGAGTCCTCAGCACAAATCTGAAAAGGAGGTATCACCCCTGTTCTTCAGGGGGCTCTCAGGAATCCTGTAAAAGGGGGATAAGGTAAATGGTCCCCTGAGGACCCAGAGAGGGGGTTAGCAAGGTACCCCAAGTCCTACAGCAGGGCCGGGGCTGAGACACAAATTCAAACTTACCTGTCAGCAAAGTGCATACTCTACGCCCAGACCCTGTTTTCAGGATCTTAAAGTGCTTTTCTTAGTTTCCAGCTAAGACACGACTGTAGCAGACACACTTTGTGCATGCGTGTGTGAGTGTGAGCGTGTGACAGTCACGGGATAGTGTAACAGACTGTCTCTTTAGAATCGCTGTTCCCTAATCTTACAGGAAGGGTGTTCCCTGTGTCCTGTGCGTCTTGTAGACGCCAGGTCTGTGGCAGCAGAAACCCAGACACTGTGCCCGGGTCCTTCCAGGGACGCCAGAAGGCGTCTTGGAGGTGGAACAGGGCAGTTTGGGAAAGGTAGGTGGGCTGCTTACCAGACTGACGTCTGTGAAAGATAGATGCCCGGTCTCCCGTCTCAGGCTGCTGGGAGGGAGTAAAAAGCCTCTAACAAGAAGGCTTTCACTCTTGAAATTCAGAAAGGTAAATTTCCCAAGGACTGTAAAATGACTCTTGTCTCCTGTATTGATATCTTTCCCCTGAAAAATAAATGTCTTTTTGCATTATTTAAATAGCACATAATTAAGTACTAAGGGCTCTCTGTTACTTGTACCCAAAGCACAGCCAGTGAGGTATGCAGGCCTTAGGGGGCTGTGGAGGAGGCAGGAAAAACAATAGGGGAAGAGGCAGACGGAGACCCAGGGCGGGAGGAAGAGAGAGGAAGTGTTTAACATTCAGAATTTGTCCACAGCCGATAATTTATTGGAACTCATCTGTAACAAGGCCTGGCACTGATTTATAAGTTGATTTGAAAAATAAATAAAAGTGATAGAAACCTGCATTTGGTTTTAATGATAGACTGTTGCAGCGTGAAAAGTAAGGATATGAAACATTGCAAGGAAATTAGATAGTATGCCCTGAAGACAATTGCAGCTACCAGCCCATTAATTGTTAGATATTTATTATTAAAAATTTCTTTTCATGAGTGACTGCAGAATATTTGTGCTACTCAAGCTGTTGAGTTCTGACGTGAATGAAGTGTGGGGAACTCATTTGTTCCTGTGTGTCTGTGTGTGTACGCACGTGTGTGCACGTTGGTGTGGGTCACTGACAAGGCAACTGACCAAACTAGGTGGTAGATCTTTCCTGCAAAACCATGTACACAGAGGAAGTGCCTCCTAACCAACTCAGAGCACAGCAAGGGACGCTGGAGTACTTGTCATTTCTGAAGCCATATTGTTATTATTATTACTACTACTATTATTATTTTGAAGCCTGGTATAAACCTAGGTGGAAACACAAGTTATACTTTTCTACTTCAGAAAATACAATCCTAACGTCACTGGTAATAGCACCCCAAAGGGACTCAAACTATAAATATTAAAAGCAATTTTGTTATCAACCCAGCATTTAATTTATAATGTGTTATTTTACTCTGGGAAGATCCAGAAGGGTAGTTCTATGAACATACCATGGTTTAGACTTAGCTTATACACACAGAGGTTGCACCAAAACCTAGGCTAGCCCCCCTGCATGCTATTGTGTGTCTAAAATAGTTTTCTTGAAAAATAGGTAACAGGTTTGTTGTCTCATTGAGAAGGAGAGAGGGTCTTTGATTAACTGAAAATTACTTGTTGTTACAGACTCATGTTGTAAAGTGATTTTCCTTCTCCTTTTTATTCATATCTAAAACTTTATATATTTGTAGTTTTCTTATTTGCCAGGTATTTGTAGGAAAAGGATATATTTAGACAGATTCCCATTTATTTTAATATGTAATTAATGGCCCAGATACATTTTTTTTTTTAATTCAGAAGGCACTTATAGTCAGTTTTAATTCATGATTCACTCTTAAGGCTGCTTTTAGTTTATTTCTACCGCCATGAGGAGACAGACAGAAACAGTATGCAGAAGAGAGGGTTGGCGTAGCAAAGATGGGATTGTTTACGCAAGTAGTGTATTTAAAAATAGCTGTATGAGTGGCAATGCAAATCAGTAAATTTAACTGACCATTACTTAATGTCTAGTAAGAGCATTGTCCATGGGCTACGACAGCCGTTTCGCTGCCCAGTGTTTGACAGGCGCCGTGCCTGTGTGCTGTTTTGCTCATGGCTTTGACCGTTAGTGCCCTGAATGCTACGTGGTAACCCACTGAAGACCCGAGCAAGTGCGTGGGCTCAGACTGCGGCTAGAATGGAAGCTTCCTGAGTGAGGGTGGACACTGTCCGTGTCGCCCTTGCAGCTCCTGGGCCCAGCTTGCTGCCAGTCACTGATGGGTTGATGAGCTTATTCAGCTTGCAGCCTTCATTTGGACAAGATTTGTGAAAATCAACCAACAAGCATTTGTTGCTTCCTGTCTCTTTTGCGTCTCCCAGTGAGGAGCGCCCTTCAGATATGAACACACAAACATTGCCCACCTGGTGGAAAACCAGACTCGCATCCTGGGATGAGGAACATCATATGTAAGATGGTACATAAGTTCCACCCTCCCCATTGACTCGACCTCCAAGGTGCACTCTCACCTCTGCCCTCTCTACAAGTCACTGGCCCGTCCTTTCTTGGAGATTGTGTGGATATTCGTAACGCCCTCCTTCTCCCTTCCTTTCTCCTCTCCCTCCTGTCTCAGGAAGGGGAGTCTGCTTTCCAAAATTAACCCCACCACCATGCCCCCTGAACTCTTCCCACCATCCCGAGACTTGGTTCTAGCATTTGTCTCATCAGTCTTGTTTCAAGTTACTTCTGTCAAACGATGATGCTAAAACACTTTAGTGATGAGTTTGATGTCCTATATCCACGGGGGACACAATCCATAGGTGACGGAGAGTAGTGAGTGTCTCACCAGCAGTGAGGGAGTTTGGGTAAGAGCGAGTTTTATCGGTTGTTAGAAGAGGCAATGTCAAGACAAGAGGAAGTTGGGGATTTCCTCACAAGGGGAGCAGACCCCTATTTTCCAGGGTAAGCTGAGCTAGCCAAAGCCGAGTTGGAGAATGGTGATTAGAGGTTTGTTTCCTGGTTTAGGTTTAGATTTGTGACATGTGCTGAGGACATTTTTGGTGTTAAAGCCACGCAGGGTGTGGGCTTCATTAGGACAGCGCTAGTTAGCAACCTCAGGCATGGTTTTTCCTGCTGTCAGCTCAAGTGCCTGCTCGCCCAGCCTCCTGACTCCTCCCATCCGCTCCCCACACAAGGGCCTTGGGTGGATTTTTAATTAACTTGACATATGTACATGCCCTATGTCTTCCAATACGTACGATGGTTCCGGATACCGGGGAAACTCTCTACATCAAGATTTTTGAACCTGTGGCCTGTGGCTTGCATGTGGCCCAGAATGGCTTTGCATGTGGCCCAACACAAATTCGTAAACTTTCTTAAAACATCATGAGACTGTTTTTACAATTTTTATTTTAGCTCATCAGCTATCATTAGTGTGAGTAGGTTTCATGTGTGGCCCAAGACAACTTTCCTTCTTCCAATGTGGCCCAGGGAAGCCACAGGTTGGACATCCCTGCTATACAGTGTCCACCCTCCTTTGTGAATACAATATGTATTTGCTGATTGTTTGATTGAAAGCAGAGTACAATTCAGGACAAGTGGGCTATTAACTACACCAAGAATCACCCTTCTCCCTGCAGGTAAGCAAAGCAGGTTTTGATTTTCTGTGCTAGTCTCCTGGTTTAATACAGGTGCTTATAAATTCAGTTTGGGGGTAGCCCAAATTATGGGAACAAGTGAGTTTTAATGCTTCATCCTTGAATTTGCTTTGAAAATTGCTAACTTTTTATTTTATTCAACCTCTCTGCCACATTCTACCCAACAGCAATTCCAGATAAGGAAAGAAAAAATGGTATTGTTTCTATTTGAAAGATAAAAAGGCCCAGGTTCAGAAAGGTCGAGAGTCTTTGCTGAGGTCCCTAATGAGCTCATAACCTGGAATGGCAGCGCTTTGGCAACAAATAGGTATTTTGATGAAATTGCCAATGAATGGGCCACGTAAGAGAAAAAAATAGTTTTTCTTAACTCCACCTCTAAAAACACTGCACAAAAAAAGAAAACAAAACAAAAAATTAACCAGAGCTTGCATATGACCAAGCCAGAAACCTTATCTTTTTTTCAACTCTTCATGCCACAACTTCTTAGATTTAAAACCAAAAATTGAAAGCAATCTCCATAGAATTTCTCTGGGGAGAAATGACCTACTTCAGCTTATATTCCTCCGTGTAGTTGCTCTGGGCCTAGGGAATTACCTTGTCCACGCATTTCCATTCAGAATGAATGCTTTAATATATTTCTTTAATCATTTGTTGCATCAGAGAATATTGTTTCATGCATATTAAAGACTTGAGCATGTAATAGACCAGTGTTCTGACTAATAAAAGCACTCAAAGCATGTCACTAGTCTTATTGCTTTTCCTGGCTTCGGGATAGATGCGTTTTATTTGGCAAATGATAATAATGAAAATAATGATGAGGATGATAGTGCTTATGTTAAACAAAGGGAATTATTTTATTTTAAAAAGGTGCCATAGCCTTGTATAGATCATTTTTCCTTTAAGGGGCTCATCTTCTACCCTATTTCCAGAGTGTTTTATTGCACATTCAGGCAAATCAATCAATTAGTACTAAGAACCTCTATGTGACCAAGCAGCATATACAGGAGTTTTAAAGATTAAATCTTTACCTGGAAGGTCTTCTGGTCTGATTTGGGTCTATAAAACTTTCAGAAAATTTGAGGGCTGCCCCAAAACAAATCCAGCCACCAACGTCTCTATTTTTCATATTACATGGCTGGATAGTTTCGGGACAGCATATATACGTATGTGTGTGTGTGTGTGTACACACACACACACACACATATTATTTTTCTATATTGACTGGCTTGTAAATCACAATTTACAATTATGATTTCCCTTGCCACTATAGGGGGAAACATGTAACTAAATAAAAATCCAGTCAATATAGGAAAATCAATTGTATTTCTATATATCAGCAATGAACAATTGGAAACAGAAATTTTAAAAAGTACAATTTACAGTAGCACCCAAAACATGGAATCATTGGGTACAAATCTAATAATGTGTGAAAGGTGTGCATATATACAGATAATGCAGTGTTGGTGAGGGTCCAAAGCAGCTGCAACTCACATGCACTGCTGATAGCAATGCCACCTTGGAAAATACTTTGGAAGCTTTTTATAAAGTGAAGTATACTCTGACCATATGAGTCAAAGATGCCACACGTTGGTATTTGTTTAGTCCAGAGAAATGAAACGTGTGTTGACATGAAGACCTGTATATAAACGGTTATAGTGGCTTCATTCATAATCACCCGAATTGGAAATAACCCAAGTGCCCATCAACAAGGAAAATGCTACACGACAGTACGGCTATAGAAGGGAACACTACTCAGCAATGAAGAGGGACTGCCTGCTGATACACAGCACAATAGGGCCGGATTTCAAATGCGTTACGTCTGACTGAAAAGGAGCCAGGCTGAACGGCTTTATATACTCAGTGATTCCATTTCGAATGACATTCTGGAAAAGATAAATCCATAGAGATAGAAACCATGTCATTGATTGCTAAGAGCTGTGGTGGGGAGGGCCGGAGCACATTTTTGGGGGTGGGGGAATGTTTTGGGGAGTATAACTATGGGCTGCAGTTCTCGATGTGTTTTCCAACATTCATAGGACTGTATGTGAAAAAGGGAGAACTTTACTGTATGCAAATGACGTCTCAGTAAACATCTAACTTTTGTTAAAATACTCTCATGACTAAGGAATGGCTTTTTCTTTCTTGTACTTTTTTCTTTTTTTTATGATGTCTGTACTTTATTTTTCTGATGTCATTCAGATGAAAATAGAAGTTGTAAAGCTCCAAAAAGTTATTATTCTTTCAAGTCTATTTATGTTTGCAAAGCTTTCCATTTTATGCAAATTCACACTAGAAGCAAGATCTGGGTGTGTGGATTTACTCCTAGATCTGGAATAAGAGATGAGGCCGTGCCTTGCCTACCATACTAGGCTTCTTCATTCCCTTCTTTTTATAGAAAAAAAATTAATAGATTTTATTTTTAAAATATAGTTTTAGATTTAGAGAATTGGGCAAGTAGGACATAGTATTCTATATATGTACCCCAATTCTGCCTCCCCAACATAGTTTCCTTATGATTAACATCTTTCCCTAGTGTGGTGCATTTATTATAATTAGTGTTCCAATATGGATACTTTATTGTTCACCATAGGCCACAACTTACTTATATTAAAGCTAAATCTGTATGACGTACCTACAATTTTATTGATTTTGGCAAATGCACGTCAAAATGACAGGTATTCGCCATTGTACTGTCACACAACATAGCTTCATCTGTACTTCATTTATTCACCCTTCCCTTCCCTCCCCGCCTCCTCAACTTCTGGCAACCACTGTTCTTTCTTCTGTTCCTGTAAATTTGCCCCAACATTATATTTTGAAGCAAAGATTTTCTCACTTTTTTATGCAGGTCTCTCCGTTTTCTTAAAACAAAGAAAAAAAAACTTCATGAAAGGTACGTTATTTAACATAGTCAGAAAACGTTGTGCACACATTGAATATTTTCAGTGAGCTAGAATATTTTGCAAGGACCAAATTGCATTTTCTACCCTCATTAACCTGCAGAGAATAGATGATTGGTTAACAAAAGCCATAGGAGGGACACCCCTTCAGGGAATACATGTGGTATACAGTCGAGGCAACTGCGGTTGTAATGGTCAGTGTTACCATTTTCTGTATTTTTCCATCAGAACACAACCCTCTTGTGAGAGTTCAAATTCTAGACCTCAGCACTGCTCATTTTCAAATAGTCACCTTAACAACCCATTTCTCGATGCCACTCCCATTTAAATGATGGTGCTGATGCAAGAGAAGGGGGAGTGGATGGGTTTTGTCTTGGAGCAAATGATCACACTACCAGTTTAATAAAGCAGCTGAGAGCAGAAGTCAACATGATCATGTGCAATTCACAGGTGAGAAGCCCGGAACTTCCCGTGACTACACTGTAGTCATTTGATCGAAAATAACATTAAAGGGACCTAGAAGGAATGATCCTACATAGAATGCAATCCAAGTTAAAGGAGAAATTCCCTTTTAACTGAGAGAGCAAGATATTTTGTCTCAGCCTCAAGTTTACGGGAAACTAGAGGGGAACCATGTTAGCAACAGAGAGAATGTCATGACCAACGGTAGGAAGAGTGTAGTTAGCCTACTGCTTAACAGAGAGGTATAGCGCTTCACGTTTTCTCATGTCAATTTTGATACAAGTTATTCTTTTCAGATGTGTTGTTAATATAGCGTTGTTTTAAGATATTGAAAATCTGCAGACAGATCAGAGTGATCAACAAAGGACCCTATAGTGAAAATACAGTGGCTTTCCTCTTTCCCTTTGCTTTAGTGAAATGCTGCAAAGTCTGCTCTCTGAGCTGAAAGTCTGATTCACTGTTCAAAAATGATTTTAGTCTCAGCCAAGATGGAGTTGGCACATGCATTTTATGTAACTGGAACCGACTCACATCGGGGGCGATGGGGGGAATAAAGTATGATCTCATGATAAGAAATTGCTGCCTTTGAAATCACTTCCTACCACAATACCGGCCACTTCATTACAGTGGTAATTAGAAAGAAAGGAAGCCAGAAATGGCCGTTTGAAGGGGTAATTAGTGCTTAATTTTCAAGACTGTTTTAATGGACACAGTACTGGCAGGATTTTATATTGAAATGACAAACCGAAGAGTGGGAAGACTAGTGCTTTGGATTTGTCTTCAAAATGAAAACACTAAATGCAGCCCGTGATGGGAAAGGACCGATGGCTGAACACATCCCTCACAATCACTACACTGCCTTTGAGGGAGGGCTTAGAAAACGAGCACAAGTATGTAGGTAAGCATACGTATATGTAGGTTATATTCATTTAATACGTCCCTACACAGCTTCACTTTGCCTCCCCCCTCGCCCCCTTTGGAACTGTTTAAATGGAATCACATAATTTAGTTTCTTTTGTATCTGTATTCTACATGCAACTGCATGAATGCGATATGTGTGGTTTTTCCTATTCATCCCATTGCAAGTGCATACCACATTTCCCCCATTTTACTATAGGTGGCTACTGTATCTGGCTGCCTCTCCGTGTTTGCTCTGATGAATTGCGCTGCTCTGAATATTCCTGTACATGCTCGTATGCGCACATTTCTGTTGTATGTGTGTGCGCGTGGAATTTCTGAATCATTGAGTATGCATATATTCAAAGTTGGGAGATAATGCCAAATAGCTTTCTGAAGTGGCTGTACTGATTTACATTTCTACCCACAGTGTATGAGAACTCCTCCTTCTCTATGTGGTTGTCACTATGTAGTACTTACAGTCTCTTTCATGGTAGCCTTCTGGTAACTTCGTAGTAGACTTTCACTTGAGGTTAAATTTACATTTCCCTGATGACTAATGAGGTTGAGCACCTCTTCATATGTGTACGACCATTTGGCTGTCATGTTTTGTAATATTGGTATGTCTCAAGTCACTTCCCAAATTTTATATTGGGCTGTCTCATTTCTTACTGATTAATGAGGATCTTTTCAGATTTTTGATACGAGCTCTTTCTTGGTTATATGAGTGGTAAATTTCTTCTACTCTGGCTTACATTTTTACTTGCTTGCTGATCACTTTGGAAGAATAGAAATTTTTATTTAAAAAAATTTTATTTTGAATTCATTTCAGATTAACAGAAGAATAGAACACTTCATCCACATTTCCCCTATTATTAACATACTTACCTAATACATTGAACACTTTTCAAACCCAGGTATTAACGTTGGTAGAATGTGTTCACATAGCACCACCTTTTTTTTTTTTAATATTATTATATTTTATTGTTAAATTTAATGGGGTGACATTGGTTGGTAACAATTAGACAGTTTCCCAATGGACAATGACACATCACATCACCCATGCATCGCGTTATGTGCCCAGCTCCCAGAATCAGGTCCCCCGCCAACCCGATACATCTGGTGCCCACTCCCCCC